>JAKVQU010000096.1:0-42665 GCA_030462985.1 Schwanniomyces sp. yHRVM31 | reverse complement strand
CCAAGAATATTTGCAGCCAGATAAGCCGAAAATCCTTCTTCCACCGTCATTTCATGAAATTTTTGCTTAATCTCAAAAGAATATCTAAGACATTTTCTCTTTGATTCTGTTTGTATTTGATCAATATCCATCGGAGATTGTTGGTTGTGGCTTTTTGCTTCTTTCTTAGAGTTTTCTTTACAATTTTTAGTCAACATCTTGAAGTCTCTGAAAGTCATACAAGATTCCAAAGGTGCGCCTACATTGTCTACATGTAATGACATTAGTTTTCTACCATTTTTATCAAATAAGTGACCAAGGCCATCTTCGTAGATAAAGTTATCATCTGCTTGTATGCTCATATTATTTTCATATATAAATACTAATCACATAAATAGTATGAAATATTTTGCAGTTTAGTATGAAAACTTTTGCAGGTTGGTTTGAGAAATTATGGGTCGGAAGTATGAGGGGATTTTGTCGGTTGGTTTGAACAATTTAGGACCGGAAGTATGAGCTGATTATAAAAATACTGTAAATAAATAAGAAAAGTAGTGCCTATACTAAGTATTATATTGCTGAAATTCTCATCTCAAAAATGTCAACAAAACAAACCATTACCGAGGCTTAATATGAATACGAATCTAAAGGCATTTATATTGTTAATCAACTTAATACATTTTATTTTGCCATAATTATTTTGAATATTCAATCACGGCAAATTTCTACCTCATTATCCTTCATATCTCATATTATTCGTCCGTCTCATTTTGTATCTCTTGCATATAAAGTCGTAAATTAATGTTTGTGCTTAGCCGCAAATTTCATGTCTCTTAAAGTGGCAGTTTTTAAAATCTTACATTACACAGCATTTGCACTTTTAATTCAAACCATCAGTTCGGAAATGTTCATACCACCGGTAATATTTTCTCAAATCCTTGGCAGAAAACTTACCTATTAAATATTTTACAGTTTAGTTTGAAGACTTTTGCAGGTTGGTATGAAAACTTAGGGGTCGGAAGTATGAAGGAATTCTGACGGTTGGTCAGAGTAATTTGTTACCGGAAGTATGATAATACTGTACTGTATTTAAAAAAACATGTTGACCTAAAGAGTTGTTATAAACAATCGGTTATGTGCAGTTTTTAGAAATACCTATTCACAAATTATAAGCCTTTTTGAAATTATCTAAATGCAGGAGCATTGGTGTTTTTTTCTAGCGAATCACTATATAATTTATTAAAACATAAAAATACGCTTAAGTAAATTCTTGGGGAGAACTGTCAGCAATCTATCCTCCTGGGTATGCTCTGAGTCATGTTCTTAAGACTATGAGAATTCTTTCGAATTAGATAGAGTAAGTTGCATTTCTTACCATAATGATGTACAAATCTTATTCTTAGTATTAACTCAAAACACCCTCAATTATGACTTTAATAACATCAGTGCGTCCCTCTTTTACAAGGTTAAAAGCTTTCTCACATTCTTCAAATTTAAACCTATGAGTTATCAACCTTCTTACATCAATTTTACCAGATGCTACTAATTCAACAGCTGTGCGATACACACCTGCAGAGTATCTAATACTTCCAGTCCAATTTAATTGTTTAACAAGAGCTTCAGATACAGGAAAATTTACAAATTCTTTTCCCATACCAGCTTGCACAAACCGTGCCTCAGGTTTTGTAACAAAAACTCCAACCTGGATACATGGTTCAGCACCCGATGCCTCTAATACCACGTCTGCCCCGCTACCTAAATTAAATTTCTCTTTAATTTCTTGAGAAATTCGCTTGGAATAAGTTTCCGGGGATTCGTTGTTATCTTTAAAAGGCATCTTATATACCTCAGTAGCACCAAAAGTTTTAGCAAATTCTAATCTTCCATCAGATATATCTATACCGATTACTGATCTGCAACCATAAGCTCTTGCAACTGCTTGGCACAATAGGCCAATTGGGCCACATCCGAAAACAACAACAGAGTCTAAACTTTTAATTTGGCCCCTTTTACAGATTTGAACCGCAACACTAACGGGCTCTACCATTGCTGCTTCTTCTAAGTCCATATGATCTGGAATTTTATAAACATAATCATATGCCACATCATAGTATTTGGCTAAAGTTCCATCATCTGGAGGAGTGGCTGCAAATTTCATTTCTTCACAATGGTTATACTTACCATCCCTACAAAGATCACAGTACCTACATGGAACACCCGGCTCAATTGCAACCCTATCACTAATTTTTAAGTCCTTGACTTCATTACCCATTTCAACAATAACACCACTCGATTCATGACCTAGTACCATATCTTGACCTTCTTGGAGAACAAATTTTCCAATTCTACCTTTTTGCCAGTAATGCACATCTGACCCACATATTCCTGTTTGCTTAATACGTACTCTGACATCTTTCCGTCCTAATTTCTTAATGGGTCTATTTTCAAATTTAACGTTCTTTACGGATTTAAGGACAAATGCTGGGTTTTCTAGGGTCATTCTTACTTAATCTCTCTTGTCTGATACACTTCTATTTTGAGCCACTAACCTATATATATGGTGTCATTTTGACGAACGGATAACAGAGCACCTAAGTTTCCTGTAACAGAAGTTCTCAATCGCGCGACCAGAAAAAACGCTCCTTAGGGCACCTTCCTAATAGACAAAAACCCCACAACTCACATATCTAAGAAATTATTTGCGATATGTCCGTAACCTGCTACTAACATAGTCATTATGCAAGTTCCTCCACTAACATTCCTTTCATTTACTAAATGGATCATTCTGTATGATTCCTAACGATTTTCAAGCGAGGTTGATACAACTCCGTATTCCTTAGATCCATGGATAGCATTTAAAGAAATCATTTCCATTCAATACGCACATTGATATTATTTTTGAGATTCATATTAATATGCTTTACCAAAATAAAGATTCTCCGGTACCTCAGTTATTCTCCTTAAAGGGAAAAGTATCTTTCATTACTGGTGGATCAAGAGGAATTGGTTTGGCGGCTGCTATAGGTCTAGCAGAAGCTGGTTCAGATATCGCAATCACTTACAATACATCTAGTCCGGAACATATAGCTACCATTAAAAAACAATTTTCTGAGTTGGGAGTTACATTTAACGCTTATCAGTGCAATGTTTCAGACAAAGAAGGAATTATAAGATGCTTAGATAAGGTTCTTTTCGAGTTTGGTAGAGTAGATATCGTTGTTCCAAATGCCGGTATTGCAGTTCATGATTCCGCAGAGAACTACTCTGAAGAAGATTACAGAAATACCATGTCTGTTAATTTAGATGGTGCTTTCTATACGGCTCAAGCTGCTGCCAATGTAATTAAAAAAGAGAAGAATGATGGAATTATTCAACAAGGTAGAATAATATTCACCGCATCTGTTTCTTCATTGATTGTTAATTTTCCACAAAAGCAAGCTGCATATAATGCCTCTAAGGCTGGCCTAGTTAGGTTAGCAAAATGCCTTTCAGTTGAATGGATAGACTTTGCGAGAGTAAATTGTGTTTCACCAGGTTACATCAGTACTGAAATGCTAGACGTCCACCCTCAGGAGTGGAAAGATATCTGGTTTTCAATGATTCCTGCCCAGAGATTATGTGCAACTTATGAGCTAAAGGGGGTGTATGTATTTCTAGCAAGTGATGCATCGTCATATATCACAGGCGAAGAAATTGTGGCAGCTGGAGGTTATACTTTGACCTGATTTTATATCTTTATATTTGTATGTATAGATTCTAAAATTCATTATTTAGAAACTGCTGCTCTATATCAAAGGATACTGGCCAAAGCATTCCATGCAATTGCATCAATTGTGAAAGAGGGCTTTCATCCGTACCAACCGTAGCAAATTGTACAACTGAATCATCGTTTGCGTTATTTGTTAGATAACCAGAACCCAAAGATTCAATTAGCTCCAATATCTTACTAGCAGATGGGCATATGTTCATAATACTTTTTATTATATTCTGAGCTAGAGAAATATTCAGAGTCCATATTACTGCATCTTGAGACGTTGGGTCATTCCTTAAACAGACTAATGGCATCAATACAGCTGGTATTAAAAAAAATAATGAGTACCATGCATCCATTCGGTTATATGTAGCCTTTATTTGCCAATAATTCGACATACTTTGGATGGTAGAAAAACATTCTTTTAAACATATTTCACCAGCTTTTATTTCAAATTCATCAATTAAGTTTTTTTGATTCATCTTAGGGTTTACGATAACCTTTTTCAACAAAAACGTTCTATACATAATTAACTTTAAGTTTCTAAACCTCCAGTCTAATACTGAATGAGCTAGCTTAAATTTTGATGAAACATCCGCTTCTTTCTGAAAGTAAATAGGTATTGATTTTTTCCATTGATCTAAATATATGTTATCCCATTTTAACAATAATTTAGCAGTTGGGAAAGGATCTGTAATGATGCGCTCATAAACACTATTAGTTAATAGGTGGAAGAGAGATTGAAGTCGAACGCTAGAGTATACTGTATACTGATCACACTCATCAGGTACCTTCACTGTAAGCGCTGTAAGACTAGAATCTAAAACATTTAATGGCAATTTGACATCAATCCCAGCACAAGGGATTCCCAACGGTCTTCCATATGTTATTGTTTGACCGCAATCGAATATATACAAACACCACCATACTCTTCTGCGAACTTCTTGATTCAAAAGAGATTCATCAAAGTCATCAATTTCTTTATGAAGACCTAGTCCCAATGCCATCCTTACTGCTAAACCGAGATAATTGTATCCTGAATTTGGCATATCTCTCTTCTGTAAGTAATTGGACATTAATGTCAATGTCTGGACTAATGTTATGTTTCCCGTCTCTAGTAGGTCTATTGATAACTTTGATTTTGCAATTTCAAAAAGAATCAAATCATCATTATCATCTGGGGATGTAGCTGACATAAAAGCACCAATTGCAGCCACTATATGAAGTAGACTCTCCCACCCAAGATTAGGTGGGGGGATTATTTCATTAAATTGGGCTAAGAATACGGGCTTATGAATAATAGGATATGAAATATGAAATGTTTCAAAATATTGATTAATGTACATTTCTAAGCATTCTTTGGATACCTTATTCTTAAGTTCATGTAATGGAGAGCCATTAAGTAGATTATGAGAGTCCTTTTTAGATTGCCTATTCTTTGGATCTATATTTTCATGTAAAAAAAAACCTCCACCAACTAAATTAATAAGAGCTGCGCTTGAAGCTGCTCCAAGATAGCCATGCTCATCCTTTGTTGCCATGCCATCAATAATTGTAGTTTGGGGACTGCTATAATTATGTGACCTTTCATCCCAATTATAGCTGGACTTTGACTTGGACTTATTTGCTATTTTGTTTCTTTTCTTTTTCCGTGATATTTCACTATTTGAAGCTACCTTGGAGCTAGAGATCACACTCGATGGAAGTATTTGAGGTATTTGAAAGGCAACAGAATTTTTATCATTATAAATATCTTCACTATCTTCTTCTTTTCCTAACGAATCACTCTCCGTTAGCATAAACTGTAAATCCATTGAACTGATTTCATTAGATATTGTCAGGTTATTTTCAACACTCTTATTTGTTGATTTACGGAGCTTCTTATTCGATATATAATTCTGACTTGCAATAATATTGATATCTTCATCACTATTATCTCTATATCTTTTCCTATAAGAATATCCCAATGAACGAACTTCTGGAATATCGTAGATCTCGTTTCCATTTTTCAACTTTTCCATTATCTGTTTAAGATTAATATTTGGAAAATAAAATAATAATATTTTTCTTGCTAATTGTAATTCTTCTTCTACTTCAGTTAAATATTTCCTCGTTAAAGGTGTTTTACTATGTTTTTCGTATAAGCAATGTCTTTTGTATTTAGAACATAGTTCACAAGTAGGTAACTGTCTAGAGCATTTAATACGTCTTCGTTTACATTCGTTGCAAGAAAACTTCTTTTCTTCAGAAATTGGATTATCATCAGCTGCTGGCACCATCAACTTTGTAGCTGATCTCACATTTGGTTGTAAGTTCATTACATAGAGGTTAAAATAGAGGTTAATCTAATCTTGATAATTTGAAGGAAAAAATAATATCCGAGATATGCTCCGCAGTTTAAATATCCGATCTACCTAACCATTTGAGTTTTTACCGAAGTATAAATGATATTTTTTGTAGTTTTATTATAATATCTAACAAGCATCTTGTATTTATTTTTCATGTTCGTGACGTGGTAAATGTCTTAACTGCTTACTTTCTTGTCTTACATACTCAGGTTGCATAGTTCTATTAACAGTTCTCTTTTTGTTTAAAGTCAAGAAATATATCTCTATTTCATGTGCTAGCTATATAGTTGTGTTAATCCTTCAACATTTAAATAAAACTACAACTTTAAGCAAAATGATTTTGCTTGATTATTTTGAATTCTTCTATTCTCCCTTCAACTTAGGGTGGTAACTTGGAGTATAAATTTTTTTTCGTCTCCCTCGTTCATTGATATTAATTAGTATATATCTCTTTCTTCATGATTGAGTTTCAGTTTGCCAGGAATGCCAGCCACACTTAATATGTTCTTTTTGGTTATGTTTTGGTTATCATATAATGAGTGCGCTCTCTTCACGTTTCTAATGAGATATGTATATAATCCTGGTAACTCTTTTTCTTATTCACAGCACACCATAGAAAGTTTTAGCCTATGGACATATTTTACCCACTGCGCTCATATCATGTAGATTGCAAATTTTTTTGAGGCTTTATTTTCGGGCGAGAGTATACCTGTACTTTATTGTGGGGAACCGATTTATGGATATATTTACGTAAGATGTGGGGAAATAAACACAATAAATGGAAAGAATGAAGGCTTGATTAATCACCTTTGATAATAGAAATAATTATTAGGTTACTATGTATTTTTTATTATCACAATTTTTAAAAGAAGTTAGAATTAAATTACCTCTAGAAGTTATATCTAATTGCATTTAAGCCAAAAAATTTGGTAAATTTATTAAGGTCGTAAAAGAACGAGTAATTAATTTCTACTAAACCACGAAGCGACTACTTAACTTCTTCTTATAGTATTATATCTATTTACATGCTTTGGAAACACTTATATCGTCACTACAATTTGTAATATTTTAGATCGTTTATATGGCTAATATACTTATGGACAACAATAACCTCCATCAACAATGAAGTCACTTCCAGTGGTATATGTGGATGCATCTGAAGCTAAATATAAGTAAATCCCTTTTAATTCACGAGGATCAGCATCTCTACCCATTGGAATCCTTTCGAACCATGCTTCTTTCATCTCAAAGGGACAATCTCCAGAAATCTCTGTATCAATATAGCCAGGAGATACAGAATTAACTCTTGCAAAACTTGCCCATTCAATAGCCAACGACTTTGCTAAGTGAATTACACCCGCCTTTGCAGCATTATAACATGCCTGTTCTTGTGGAACATTTACTATATGACCAGACATAGATGCAGTGAAAATCAAATTTCCCTTTCCTTGCTCTCTAAATGTCTTACCTGCTGCTCTAGCACAATAATATGCACCATTAAAATCAGTATCAACTACATTGTGCCATTCATCTAATGTTTGATCTAAACCACCAGCTTTAGCAGGAACACCTGCATTTGCAATCATTACATCAAGATGACCAAAGTCAGATATTGTTTCATTAACATAATGTTCAACTTGGTCATAAGATTTGATATTAACCTTATATGCTTTTGACTTAATGCCGTATTTTTTATTCAACTCTTCCGATAATTTAATTGCAGAATTATTAACATGATACCATAAAGATAAATTAGCTCCTGCTTCCGCTAAAGCTCTAGCTACTTCATGTGCAATTCCACCAGAAGCACCGGTAATGATAACTGTTTTCCCTTTCATTGAAAACATTTCAAAGACGCTATTAGATAATGCAGGGTTAGGCTTCCTTAAAGATTGGGTCATTTTATAAATTGTGAACTATTTCTTATTATGATACAGATTTCTGAACATTCCGTTTGAGAACTTTTTGCTATATTTATAGATTTTAATAGAAGATAATATATTGGCATTATTTCTAATATCGGACGTCTGTACACCTAGATCAGTTGGTATGCAACACATTAGAATATTATAATTATTGGGGGGAAAATGAGGAGAGCATTGGAGGAATTGTATTTATTTTTTTCCTAAATAGACATATGGAGAACGGTACACCTATATCTCAACAAAGCGTAAATCTTTTTGTACGATCCAAAAACATGTCATAACGGGGATCTACAAATGAAGTCCAAGTTACCCCGATTGCGTGCGTTGGAATTTGCACACTATATTCTCATCCATTATCTAACTATATAAGGACCGACTTTTATTGTTTTCATAAATTTATTGCGTAGTAGATTTGTAAAAAAAGAGTTAAAGTAGAATGAAGCTTAAATTAACGCCTATCAGTGAAATCGTTGGCTCTGCAATCGCTGAGGTTTTACCAGACTATAAACGGCCATGGTTCCAAGTTGCACATTTATTAAAACTAAACTTATTACTTCTTGTTCCTTTACTCTCTTCAGCAACGGCCGGATATGATGGTTCCTTAATGAACGGTCTACAATCAATTCACGAATGGAGAGATTACTTTAATAACCCACAGGGAACAACGCTTGGGTTTATTAATGCGGCTCAAAATTTTGGTTGCATAATAGCATTACCCTTTTGCGGATCCCTTACTGATAAGATAGGCAGAAGATTTACTCTTAGCATCGGATTATTAGGTATTATAGTAGCAACAATAATTCAAGCGACATCAAGAAACCTAGCTCAATTGATTGCCGCAAGATTTATAGTTGGAGGAGCAGGAATTCAACCTGCACCATTATTAATTGCAGAGTTATCTTACCCTAATTATCGCGGGAAATTGACATCTTTGTACTGGTGCTTTTACTATTTAGGTGCTATATTGGCATCATGGTCATGTTATGGTACAAATGGAAGGGGCGACACTTGGGCTTGGAGAATACCAACTATTTTACAAGCAGGCTATCCAGTAGTTCAGTTACTGTTCTTATATTTTGTACCAGAAAGCCCAAGGTGGCTAATATCAAAGGGAAAAACGAAGGAGGCTAGAGAAATTTTGATAAAGTATCATGCTGGTGGTGATGAAAGCTCAAAATTGGTTGCCGTTGAGATGACGGAAATTGTGGCTGCTCTAGAAATGGAAAACCAAGCAAAAGCTTCAAAATGGTCAGATTTGATCAGTACACCTGGAAATAGAAAAAGAACGTACATTGCTGTAACATTGGGGATTGCAGCACAATGGAATGGTATTGCTGTAGTTTCATACTACTTGTCATTAGTTTTGGATACTATCGGAATAACATCATCATCCATGCAGACTTTGATTAATGGATTATTACAGATTTTTAACCTTATTGCTGCAGCATCAGCATCTCTAATGGTAGATTTATTTGGCAGAAGGCCATTACTATTATGGTCAGGAATAGGAATGCTTATATCATATATTATATGGACAGCTTGCTCTGCCGTTTTTCTGCAGACTGGTTCTAAAGCAGCAGGTAGGACGGTAGTTGGTTTTATCTTTATTTTTTACTTCCACTATGATATTGCATACACGCCCTTATTATTGGGTTATCCAACCGAAATATTTCCTTACTATTTAAGATCTAAAGGGATTACTGCAGAATTACTTGGTGTTTATGGGTCTTTGGCTATCGCTTCATTCTGTAACTCTATTGCTCTCGATAACATAGGATGGAAGTATTATATCGTCTTTTGCGTACTACTAGCTATAATATGCTTGAATACTTATTTCTTTTATCCAGAAACTAAAGGATATTCCTTAGAAGAAATTGCTAGGATTTTTGATGGCGATATAATGACTATTAATATCACAAATAATAGTACAAATGTAGTGGATAGTAAGCATTACAAGGTTAATGTTGAGCATATTGAAAGTGTATAGTTTATAATAAGTGTGTTACGTATAATTGATAATGAATGTGTATATTTAATCTGAAAACATAGTATATGCTTATAGTAATAATAATATACATAAATTGGTACCTGCATTGTTATCTCAAGTCTATATTATTTAGAAACTTGATTTAACTGATAATCTATAATATTTGGATTAATAATTTTTATCTTCTTATTTATCAAATTTTCGTGATTTCTTTCTAGGCAAGTTAATATATGATTTCTTTTACGCTGATTTTATAGTCAATAAGTTCTCTACTTTCATGATCTATTATAACGGCCTATTTGATAAATTTCTCAATGAATTATAATATCATAGAAATATAGATGTAGCAAATAAGCAAGACTAGTATAGTATTTGAGGTGAAACCAGAATGTAGATTCAGTCCTGGTTAAGTTCTCACTTACATAATCATATCCGTCTACTTACCAGCTCTGTTTTTTATGATTTTAAAAGTTATAGTAATAACACAAGAGCAATAATAAATATTGTAAGAAAATATTTAGTTGATATACTGTAATTTTATAACGGCTTAATAAAAATATTTGTGGTTGAGATAGGGAAAAATTCAAAATGCGGGGCGTGGAGGCATTTTCGGGAACTTTGCGGGTGGCTGCGAAATATTTAAAGAGCTCTCTTTGCCTTTCTATTTATTGCGAATTAATTACACACGAACAAAAATTGCAAAAATGAGCCAAAAGCCATTAAGATGGGGTATTATCGGTACTGGCCTAATAAGTACATGGTTCGTAAGTGATATATTGATTGATCTGAAAGAAAAGAAATATCCTCATGTTGTTCAAGCTGTTGGAGCTTCCACTACAGATAAGGCATCTAAATTCGTAGAAAAGTTTGATACTCTAGACAAAGCTTCTGTCGATATTGGCGATTATGACCAACTTTTTGACAACGAAAATGTTGATATTGTGTATCTTGGTATTCCTCATGCTTTTCATAAAGATTTTGCGATCAAAGCAATGAAGAAGAAAAAGCATGTTTTACTCGAAAAACCAGCAACAATAAATTCAAAAGAATTTGAAGAGTTGGTAGCTGTTGCCAAAGAAAATAATGTATTTTTAATGGAAGGAATGTGGTTAAGATTTAGGCCACTCATTTTAGAATTACAAAGTTTGATCTTTGAAAAGAATGTTATTGGAGAAATCTACAGGTTAATTGTAGATTTTAGTATCGATTTATCTTTGGATCAATTATCAAATAATTCTAGATTGAAGAATCCTGAGTTAGGTGCTGGCTCGTTGTTAGATATTGGTATTTACTGTCTTACATATGCAAGAGTTTTCCTTGATGAAAATCTTGGCAAGAAACATAAGTCATTTGCAGTATCTAGTGCACAAACAGTGAAGGAGGGTATTGATTATATATCAAGCGCAATTCTTAAGTATGAAGATGGTAAACAAGCTATAATTACTTCCTCCGTATACAATGATTCAGATTCAGCATTCCTTAAACTTGATGGAGAATTTGGAAGCATTACCGTTTCAGGGGCTGGATCTTCTATGCCTGATAAGTACGAAATTAAATTTAAGGATAAATCAAGAAAGTCAATAGTTAAAAGTTTTCCAACAGGTGGATCCAATGGATGGGGGTTCTTCTTCCAAATGGATGCAATTTATGAAGATCTTTTAAATAAGAATATTGAGAATAAAACAATTCCTTGGGATGAAACACTAGTTATACTCAATATTATGGATCATATTAGAAAAGATGGTGGAGTGGTGTATCCTCAAGATTTATAAGATGAGGTCATCAAGAAAAGGTCAGATGTAAATATATCTTGTATTATGTAAATTTCGTTATGATATTCTTTTTTTAAACTGAATTCAATGCCTTCTTATATACATACTATTAAATAAAAAATACTGGCTTCATAAGACCTTGAAAGTAACATTTATTTTGTCTATAGATCTAAGATCTTGCTTTATTATACCTTGTGACCTAATTTAATAATTTAAATACGTTCTACTATTCTTCCTTTCAAAATATAACTTAGAAAATCAATTCCTTGCACTTCTAGTGCCAATTTTTAGCTGGAAGGTCTATCTTGTTCTTTCATAGATTCAGCAGCATTCTGTTCGTCTCCTAAGTAATAATTAGTTTGAAAGAGTGCAGCAATTATTGGTATGAAACACAAGGTCATGGAGGGAACAAAAAGGTAATAATTAACATGATTATATGCTTTAATAGCCCCTTGTCTTTTTGAACTTTCCATTGGGTACTCTCTTATAGTGGTTATATTTTCAAAGAACTCTGAAACTTCGGCCTCAGAAACAGTATTAGGCAAGTACGCTCTCAAATATTCTGGCATTTATGTAGCCCATATAGAAACAGCAATAGCTTGGCCGATAGCAACCCCAATATTAGACCATAAAGAAAGAAGTTAAATAACTGGAGCCATATCCTGATGAGGTATAGAGGCCTGTGACGATACTTGAGTTGCTACTACACTAAATCCACCTCCAACACCAATTAATATCTGATAGAAGACTAATTCAGCTGTATTAGGCGACTTATATCTGGTTTAATTACAATGCCATACCATTAAGCTTTGCACAAAGCCCAAATATTGGTATAAATTAGTAATGGTGGATGAACCTGAATAAAATACCTGCAAGTACACCAAAGAAACATAGAGAAAATGACATTGCATTCGACCAATAGTTCCAGTGAACATTTGACCAATCTTTGACAATATAAGTATACGAAGACAAGTATTGTAATCCAATATAACCGGCTAGTTGATACATAACGTCAATAATAACTGCAGTTATAAACGTTCTGTTAAGTACTCTAGCTGGCGTACTTGGCATTGAACACCAGTTAAATTCGTAAATTGCAAAAATAATAAGTAGTACTCCACCGACTACCATCATTGCAATCATGCTAGGATTTTTCAACCTCCCTTCGCATGGGTATTAAGAGAAAAAGGCAATAAAAATAATGAGAATCCAAATCCTAGCAATATCAAACCAAAAGCATCAATTTCTATTAAAGAATTTCCAATCTTTTTTAGAATTCTGTTTATTTTCAATGATGTATTTATGGGCTTTTCTATCAAAATACGACAACACAAAAATGGCTGGGAAAATCACTACTGGCATAATGATAATAAATATACCATAACCCCATCACCAGTTGGTATTGACTATATCATCCACAATATATCCTGTGAACCATACCGTTACGACATAAGGAGAAGATATCATACCCTGAAATAAGCCTCTATGCTTTAAAGAAGTTATATCTCCAATAAGAATTGTAGCCATTAGATCAAGACCAGAGCCACCAATAGAAGCAAATGCACTTCCAATAACATAAGCTGATATAGTTTGGACTGTAAGCAACAATAATGTAACCTACAACGTAAAAGAACATAATGAGTATAAATACAGTAGGACGTGAAGTGATATCTGAAATCTTTGCTAAGAATGGCTTGCAAATTGCGGAAATGATACTAGTTGCAATATTTAAAGTTCCAATCATTGTATGACGATTGAAAGATGAAGTGGCATATACCTGATAACTATATGTAGTTGAAGAGTCCACAGTGTAGAAAAAATAACAAATAAATAAGGATAACCAAAAAATTAAAAGAGACATCTTATTCTTATCCATATATTCTTTATATATCCATACGTGCAACACCATGCGATTTAGCAACAACTGTTGATGTAACAATTTCCGTGGAAGTAGTGATATCGTTTGACTCATGGTAATCCTTAGCTTCATCTATAAGACTCTCAGCCTTCTCTAGATTATTTTCTTTGTTAGTATCAAAAGGTGACATTGCGAAAATCTGTCATGAAATTTACTGATTAATCTGATAAAACCGATGAAAAAAATCGTTTATAAATGAAAGCATTTACGAGATGCCAATAAAGGATTTCCAAGAAATTTTCAAATTTCGAAGAAATATCAGGTGGTTGTGAGATCCTACTATAAGAATGGTACATAACTGTATATATCATTACTAGTATTGCTATTTTTGAAAACACTATACCTAATTTTGGCCGAAAGATTCAATCTCCAAATAATCTCAGCATTCTAAAATAGTGCACATTATTTGATTTCTCTAACATTCCAAATTATAAATTTCGGTGAGCAGATGGCTGGTATAAAATAACCACACCCACCCCTTTGAGACAAGAAATATGTAATTGTATTGACAACGGTCTGTTGATATTATTGGTGGAGATTTTTATTCTCTCTTGTTTCGGATTTTATTGTCTACTATTCAATCCAATAATAATTGGTTTAGTCTCCTAAATTATGCATGTATTTTTCTGGGCAGAAAAGCTCTACATTTTTTGAGTAAATACAGTAGTCAATTTCTCTATTCAGATAAGTTTAATTGAAAATAACTAGTTCCATGCTTTAAATCCGCTTTTTTATGCTTACATTTATCCATGCAATTACAAACTTCACTTTTTGATACTTAACTTTAGATGGCCCCCTTTGAGAAAGTTTATATTTGGATTTCATTTTAAGACTTGTCTGACTTAAAGCTTTTTGTTAGTTGAATTAATATTTCAGGACTAAGGTTTGAAAAATATTGTAAAATATTGTAGACTATTCAAATTCTCTCCATTATTTGCTTCATATCTGGTTAAAGAGCCCAGAGATATTTTCCTTAATCAAAGATTTCGTTGACAGACTAGTTGAAAGATTCCATTTCCAAAATCCCAGATACCCTCTTACATATATTCGAGATATATATCTACAATTGATTAGATAAAACTACGAAATGTAAGTCCAATTGCAATAACTTGTATTAGAAACCAAGAATTATGAGTGTTACTGAACTCACAAATAGTGAAGTATGACTCCTGGGTACAAATCTGGATTAATAATACCGTAAAACATAAGCATTATTTTATTTCATCCTTAAGTGTGATTGGATTAATTGACAAATTGAATAGTTAACTTCTAGTCAATAGTAAGTGACTAAAGTTGTTTTTTTAAACAAAAAAATACGATTATCTAACAAAATATGGTTGTTATTTGTCATAACCAGGGTGCAGATTCCTTTTATTTACTATGTCATAATTTGCATAAGACGATATCTTTATTTAGGAAGATGACTGACCATTTGACCCCGATTACTTATTAATGCAAAAGTAGAAATTAATATCTTGGCACGTAATAAATGCTTCATTGAGTAAATATTCCAGAGATTTTAAGTTGATATCGAACATTGTTAGGATAAATTAAAAAAAGAAAACAAGGTCACAACCAACTAAATTGAAGATTATCCAATTCTAAAAGTTGAGTATAATTCATCTATTAATTACCGCCTTTTTTCCTTTTTAAATAACCGTTTTACTTGGAAAATATTTGCAGCCAAATCAATTGAAAGAGAGCTTTTGAAAGACTTTAATTTGTTAGAAAGGTATGTAGAGTAAGCTTTAGGAGGTTATCATTAGGACCGTTTGCACAGATGATTTCTAAACTGCTTGAAGGAGCTAAAACTTGGTAACTCGTTCTGGATCCGAAAAAGATTTCTCTTATTGGCGAAATAAATTTCAGGGTATATGTGAAGACTTTTTGTCAATCGAAGTACAATTAAACCTGCTGTTGTTATATTGAAATATCCATATTTTTAGAACATAGGGACTCTCAATGCAATCTCGATGTTTTTTAACTGTTCAATATGTTCGTTCTAATAATACCAAAAAGTTTAGTATTCATATAACATAATTTCCATTCACATAGTAAACTGAAATGGGAAAGTTATTCGTAATGCACTGCTTTACATAATTAAAAAATTAATTACTCATCTTAAATAGCATCCTTCTCTTGTGTTCCAAAAATATAATATCATAATAAAAATAAATATATTTGTTATATCCCTGGGATTATTAGGAAAACTATGCTGCTTGATGGAAACTAACTCTGAGAATTGTTAGAGGTTATCACAAAAATTAGTTCCTCCTTCATTAATAATCAGAAGCCGAAATTTCTCTAGCGCGGAATTAATTGGGACGTTCAAAGTAGAATTTTGATCCGATAATTATTTTCGAAAGATTTTAGCGGATTTGATGATAAGTACTATAAAATGTTCGGCATTATGTATACTTATGGGAATCTTTCATGTAAGATTCAAAGTCATAAGATATGACTATGAATGAATTGAATTATGAAGGAGATGAGAACTTCTCTGAAAGCTTTAAGAAAATTATAATTCCTACATCATATGAAGGTCTCGAAGATCCTCATAAGTTTAAGACTGAGTTTTTACCTAAGGTGTTGAAGTATAGGGAGAACTTGGATAATGCATTACCTCCAGAATATAAGATAAAGCTCCCTAAATCTCAAGCTGAATTAGTTGAAGATAGATTTAACGCAATTGAATTTTTATACGATAAGAAATTGTTAACTAGCAGAGAATTTGAGATTACAGATTCATCAGCAAGCACCTTAGTAAAGCTAATAGCCGAGGGTAAATTAACAGCTGTTGAAACTCTCGAAGCATTTGCAAAGAGAACGACAATTCGTCACCAATTAACTAATTGTGCAATGATGGTATTTATTGATGATGGTCTCAAACGAGCAGAATATTTGGATGAATATTATAAGAAGCATAGAAAAACTATCGGACCACTTCATGGATTACCCATTTCGTTGAAAGAGCATTTGGGATTCAAAAATAAGATAACTCATGGCTCATTTGCTTGTTTCATTGATAATATACCAGAGGAACATGGAACTACAACACAGATATTAGAAAATTTAGGAGCAGTTTTCTACATAAGAACTAACGAGCTACAATGTATGTTACATATTGATTCCAATAATCCTATTACAGGACAAACCAGAAACCCACATAATATGTCGTTATCTCCAGGAGGATCATCGTCTGGGGAGGGAGCATTAGTCTCATTTTGAGGATCACCACTAGGAGTAGGAAGTGATATTGGAGGATCAATAAGAGTGCCTGCTGCTTTCTGTGGTTGTTATGGGTTTAGACCAACCACTAGAAGGATTGCAACTGCAAAAGACTACCCAGGACTGTCAGGGAGAGAATGCGTACTTCATGTTTTAGGACCCTTGGCCCGCAATATTGATGATCTTGAATTATTTATGAGAAGCTATATAAATGAAGGGGGTCAATGGATTTTAGATCATTGGTCTATTCCATTTCCTTGGAGAAACGTGAATAAACCACTCCCAAGTAAAATTACTATTGCAGTTATGTATGATAATGGGATAGTAAAACCTACTCCACCTATTAAGCGTGGTTTAGTAGAGACAACACGCAAATTGAAACATGCAGGTTTCAACATAGTCGAGTTTAAATCTAAAGACAACGTATTATCATGGGAAACACTAAATGAATTATATAATTGTGATGATAATTACGGTCTGAGCGAATTGTTGAAAGCATCTGGTGAACCACTTATGAAATTAACTAAGTGGGCATTGTGCTATAACAAAAATTCTTCTATTGATGATCTTCATAAACATGCGGAAATGAGAGATCAATTAAGACATTCATATACTCAATATTTAGTTGAGAACGATATCAATTTCATATTGGGTCCTGTTTGCAGCAGTGTTGCAGGTATTTCTGAAACTCCATGTGATATCACATACGCAGGTTTATTTAACCTTTTAGATTTTCCTTCATTAAGCTTTCAGACTGGTCTTTTTCAAGATCCTGATATTGATAGGTGGCTACCAGATGATGAACCAATTCAGTATAGAAATGATTTAGAAGAATATGAATTAAGTAATTATGCTGAGGTTGAAAAGTTTAAAGGCGCTCCTATCGCTTTACAACTATCAGGAAGAAGATATCAAGATGAAGAAGTTATTGCCTGTGCGAAAACAATTAGTGAAGTGTTGTGTGGTAATAGCCATTTAACGAAGAAATAATTTTAATCGTATTATTTTATTAAGTATACAAATTTGTAGCAAGCTATGCTAAGTAGATACATCATCTTTCACAGCAAATACTAATATATAAAATGAAGATATAAGCTTTGAAATAATGATTATAATCAGTAACCATCATTTTAAATAAAAAAGCAGCAGCTTCAATATTGTTATCTTAAACTTAATTCAACTGTTTACGTTTAAAATTTTAGATTCTAAGTGAAGGATTATCAATGTAGTAAGAAACTTTGTGAAATCATTAATTCTATCTAAAAAACCTTATTTTCTAAATAAATAGGAATTTACTCCTAGTACTTCTGTAATCAACTTTCCACAAGCTATAACTTCTTCGTCAAAGTAACGTCCTCCTGCCAACTGTAATGCAATTGGAGCAGCTTCAATATTTTCTGGTTCATAGTTTCCTGACTCATATTCCTCGAGAATATTTCTGCATTTATATTGCTTATGGCTATCATCCCAAATATCAATTTTTGGATTCTGAACTAACCCAGTTTGGATCGTCAAAGAAGGAAAATCAAGAAGATTATATAATCCAGAATAGGTAGTGTCACAAGGTGTTTCCGAAACCCCAGCAACGTTATTATATACTGGCCAAAGGATGAAATCAACTTTATTCTCAATCAAATGCATGATGTACTTTTGTCTCAATTCATCTCTTATTGAAACATATTTATGTATTTCGGCTGTAGTAGATTCTCTATCAATTGCAACATCAGGTTCTTGTTCCATTTTACCCGAATTTTTAAGCAAAAACCATCTAGTTGATTTCATAAGTGGCTCTCCCGATTCCTTCAACAATTCAGCAATGCCATTGTTATCATTAAATTTGTATAACTTTAAAATACATTTCCAGAATAATTGGGGCTCAATAGGTTTAAACTCTACAACTTCAAATCCAGCAGCTTTTAATTTATCAGCCATATAATATAACCCTCGCTGGATAGGTGGTGTTGGTTTTACTAATCCATTATCTTACATTATTCCAATTGTCAAATCTTTTGGTGCTGGCTTTGGGACACATCTCCATGGAACTGGTAAAGCCCAGTGATCTAACATCCGTGGACTCCTTTCATTTATATAGCATTTCATAAACAGTTCAATATCATCAATACTTCTTGCTAAAGAGCCGCAAACATGAAGAAGACTCTCAGCACCCCCACCACCTGCTGGGTAATCTTTTGCAATTGAAATCCTTCTAGAAGTTGGTCTAAACCCATAGCATCCTGAAAATGCTGAAGGCACTCTTATTGATCCTCCAATATCACTTCCTACTCCTAGTGGTGATCCTCAAAATGAGACTAATGCTCCCTCCCCAGACGATGATCCTCCTGGAGATAACGACATATTATGTGGGTTTCTGGTTTGTCCTGTAATAGGATTATTGGAATCAATATGTAACATACATTGTAGCTCGTTAGTTCTTATGTAGAAAACTGCTCCTAAATTTTCTAATATCTGTGTTGTAGTTCCATGTTCCTCTGGTATATTATCAATGAAACAAGCAAATGAGCCATGAGTTATCTTATTTTTGAATCCCAAATGCTCTTTCAACGAAATAGGTAATCCATGAAGTGGTCCAATAGTTTTCTATGGTTGCAACCGACCAATAGCACGAAAAATAACTTAATGGTTTGTTATCTGCGAGCCTTCTAAAATTCTCCACTCCACCACTTTTTGTATGGAAAGGCGGAGAAATCTTTAAAGAAATGAATAACCTATGATAAACTTCGAATATCAAGAGAATGTCATTGAATTAGTTATACTTATTTAATTTATATAAGGGTATGACATCAAAATTTATATTTACTAATAAATATTTAATAGTAAATGTTTAATGTCGTATATTTCTGGGCGTCACCGATAAAAAAAGCGGAGATAACCTTTATCTATGGTGATAAAAAAATATTCAGCGGCTAGTCAAGAATGGAAATGCGGTACAAAATAATTTTTATATCATTTAAGCGATATGGAGAGATTTATCTATAAATATGAAAGAGTGCTGGAAGTTAGTTTTTAACAAGTTCACTAATATGCTTGACGAAGCTGATCAACTCGATTACGAGGACTATTTGGTTCCAGATTCTACTTTACTTTTTAGTGCAAAAACTCATTTTGATGAATCAAATCAAAGTATAAATTTAGTTCCAAAGCCATCATCAGATCCTACGACCCTTTGAATTGGCTGCCACTAAAGAAAAAGTTTCAGTTGGCACTTCTTTTTATCTGAGCTCTTTTGCAAGCTGCTGCTGCAAATTTCAGTGCCTCCATCTGGACAACTTAGAATATTGAATTAGGTTGGTCTTTCACAACTATGACTAATGCGCCTGCAGTTACTTTCCTTTTAATTGGTGTTTCGGGTCTTTTTACTTTTCCATTCGCTTTAAAGTATGGTTGCAGGTAGCAAATGGATGAGTGAAGATTTAATCAAGAGAGCAGCATCAAAAAAGAAGAACCTTCATCTTTTTGATGGCGTATACCATATGCAGTTATACGATAACGAAAAGTATGTTACTGAAAGTGTGACTATATTAACTAATTTTTTCAATGAAAACTTATAACATTTCAACATGAATGGCTCTTTAGCTGGAATGATAGGTACGACTTAAATTTTTCTGTACATGTGATATCTAAAGCATAGTTTAAATAATTATATATAGTACAATACTCTATCCAAAAACTAATTTTGCTTTTAATTAGAAATATACTAGTCTAAAACATTCATTGAGGTAAAAAGTTACTTTTAGAAAGAATCCCACTTCAATCAATAGATGAAGTAATGGTTGCTATCGCATTAATTGCCGCATTTGCCTGATATTGGCTCAGATTTATCTCCGCTTTTAAATATCAGACGAGAACAATGTTAACATGCGAAATCTCCTCAAAACATTAGCAGGAAGACAGGTCGAATCCTGAGGCTTTCTTTATATCGACAGGGCTGCTACTAGATGATGGCCATTTTCTTCTTTCATTTTCCGGACATAGACCGCACTCTGAACTTGATTTCCATCAATATCTTTGCCTAGATTTGAAATTTTAATTCAACAAATTAGAGCCAATATAAACCTAATGGGGCCAGTTTCTTATTTATTAGGAGAAATTCCCTGCGTAGTTTAATATATTATTAAGGGTGAAGGTTGATCATATTGATTTATAAAGAAATATTTTTTGATGGAATCGTTTTTAGAGCTTAAGATGACCCTAAGGAGACAATTATCTTTAATTTTTATACTTGGGTAGAGATTTTTAAGGCAATTATCATTAAAGCATACGGATAAACAGAGAAGGATGAGATGTAAATTGTTTTATCGTCTTCAGTAGTATACAAACCTATTGATAATTATATGGGGGGTATATCTCCGTAGCTATGAAGCTGAGTATCATTAGGCCATGTTGATAGTTTATGGCTAGCAATATTGGTTAAATGAATAGACTCTAAATAGCCAGACGGATTTTAGTGTGGAGTGAGCAATATAGAATGGATCACAATTTAGTACAGATTGTTTTGTATTTAATGATTAAGATAGAAAGATGATGGTTTTCCTTTTTTTTATGGAAATTTGGTTTACCTGAATCTCTTGTCCAGTAATACCCAATTAAACTTCCCTTGGAGGAGCATATGACTGTTGAAAACCAAATTATTGTGGTACTTTATTAAATTTTCAGAAAATTGATAAATTGTTCAATCAGGTCTTTACAAATTAATAAGAGCTGTAAGCATTTAAATTTAATGAAGTCTTATACCAATGAACTTCTAACTACCAATAAGATAGATAACCGCTCCCATTTTATTTATATACCGTCTTGCACTTATTTCTTAAAACATTTATCGTAGCCAGTCAATACGAATCTGTATTTAACATCACCTTTCTCCATTCGCTTCCAAGCAGAAGCAACATTTTCTTCATTGATATCGATTGTTTCAATCCAAGGCTTGATATCATGTTTCGCAGCAAAATTTAACATATACTCAATATCCTTTGGTGAACCAATGGCACTACCACCAATAAAGATACTTGGACTCAATAATGTATATGGTACAATTGTTAAATTCTCACCACTTGGTGGTACAGTGATATATATCATCTTACCATATGGCTTGATGAGTGCGAGCATCTTGTCAATAGCACCTCCAGTAAATGATGAACCAGTGTTAACGATTTAGTCAGAGTTATTATACTTTTCTTCAAATCCTTCCACATTAGTTGCAATATAATGATCAGCACCAAGCTTTCGTGCATCTGCTTCTTTACTACGAGTTCTAGAAATAGCAGTAACTTCAGCTCCCACAGCCTTAGCAAATAAAATCGACATATGACCAATACCACCTATACCACTTACACCAACCTTAGTACCGTTAGTGACACCGGCGGTCATCAATGGCCTAAAACCGGTGATACCACCGCACATCATAGGTGCCGCATATTTAGTTTCGAGACATTCGGGAATCTTGATAGCAAATTTAGAATTTACTCTAACATACTTACCGTATCCTCCTTGAGCTGGTCTAGAACCCTCGAAGGAACCAGTACCAGCAAAATTTGTGCATTCGAAATTACTACAAGTATTTTCATGCTCACCATCACATCTGATGCATTTTCCACAACTATCACATTGAGCGCCAACTCCAACCCTATCACCTAACTTAAACCTTGAGTTGTCAACCTCATCACTCATTGAAGTAATTTTTCCTATAATTTCGTGCCCAACAGCTATTGTATGATCAGCTTTACCCCAACTGCCATTAGCTGAATGAATATCACTACCACAAATACCACATGCTTCGATCTCAATGTCAACATCAGTTGGTCTAAGTTGTTGCGGAGTGTAAGTGAAACGCTTAGGTTCAAGCCACTTATCAGCATCTTCAACTCCAATAGCTTCAAACTTTTCTAAATTCAGCATCTTATTACTTGAATTATAATTATATTCTTATATGAATTTCTTAATATAAGACTTTGAATTTAGTGTTCCATTATATTTATACTATATTCTATTCTGCACAAAAAAAGACTGTAAGAATGAATGGCGGTAAAACCGTAAATATTCCGTTCATTTTTAATGCAGAATTGACGCCACTTTAGTAATATTTTTTTAAGATAAGATCACAACGACGGTAATTATTAATGAAAGATAACATATAAATGAGATATAATTAGATTTTCATTTATAAAAACATAGATAAATCGTGGAATATAGGTTAGTTGCAACATTAATTATTGGTGCGAGAAGCCAAAGCATTTTCACCTTGATTATTCTTTCATTTGTATTCGTGTATATAAAATGTAAGAAATGCGTTAAGCCCGTAATTTCCGTATTATTACTTTAACTGCGTAATTTCCTTATTTACAATCTTTAACTACGCCATTTCCGAAGGAAATTCCATATTCACAAGCATATTTTCATCTTCAAGATGCAAGACGCAGTTCCGTCAAAGAAGGGATAGTGAAGCATGATACTAATAAATTTGTTTTGCCATTTACTCTAGCTATATATGATTCATGCTCTTTCTAGCTAATTGATTTAGAAATTGTACATTAAGACTCCCAAAGCAATGTGCTTAGAACAATAAATTTTAAAAATATTATTTAGCTCAATACTATACTATAACTTCTAACTTCTAAATTTAAGACAATTTAACCTTGTAATCTCTTAGAATTTTGTTTATAACAGCATGTGACATGTTCAATTAATTTTTCTATTCAAAGGCTGTTCCTTAATACATATTAAGCAAATATAACCTAGAATCATCGTTGCTAAACTGAAGAAGAAGGGACCCTTGCAGGCCATTCCATAAGACTCTCTTATCGCTTCTTGTACTGCTTTTGGAGCCTCGTTTGCATATTTTGCATCCTCAAGGGCTCGTGCAATAATTTCTTTAGCCAAATCAGAAGGAACAATTTTCGTAATACTTTTATTTAATTCCACGTTCAATTTCAGTTGAAAAATTGAACTAGCAATAGCAACACCTATAGTCGACCCAGTTGATCTAAACGTATATTGAATAGAAGTAATGCTAGCTTGGAATTTTAACGGTACTGCACTGATCAATGTTAATAATGTCACAGTCAACATACACGCATAAGCAGCACCTGGAATGAATAAAATTGAATATTGGTCTAACACACCTATTGTTGATTGCATAAGGAAAATCCTTGCGACACCTATCATTCCTAAAAGTCCATAAATACAAGAAACAAAGTAATAGCGACCAGTTTTCTTCATATAATAGCCGACACTAACTGAACCACACGTAATTCCAAAAAAATTAGATATTAATCTGGCTCCATTTTCACTAGCACTAAAATTTAGCACGGATGAGAAGTAAATAGGAACATAAAATAAATATGAAAAAACACTCATAGAGTAGAACCAATTTGCTAAAGAAGATGATAATATAGTTCTCTCTAATAACAACTGCACTGGAATTATTGGTTCCACTGATACATAAAGCTCGACATAAGTAAAAGCAATCAAAAGTAATATTGATACAATAACAAGACCATTAAACATTACTGAATCGAACGAAATCGTTCTTCCGCCAAATGTTGCAGCAAAAATTATCATTATTAGCGACGTAACCAATAAACCAGAGCCTAAGAAATCGATCCTTTTAATTTTCAGCATGATAGAGGAATCTTCATTTTGAGAAATTTGTATATTTAGATTCCACCAGAATAAAAATCCAACTAAAGCACAAATTGGAACCTGAAGAAAGAAAACGCTTCTCCATCCAAATTTGTCAGCTAAAATCCCACCAATTGCACCCCCTGATGCCGCCCCAACGCCATAGGAAATGTTCGTCATTCCCTGAAATAATCCTCTTTTTCTTAAGGGAATAATATCTGACATAGTTATGGTTCCTAATGTAGCTAATCCACCACCACCGATCCCTGTAATAAATCTTCCAATAGAGACTTTTACGAATGAATCAAATGTGGAAACAATACATCCAACTGCAAAACACATCGAACAAAAAATCAATAAATTCTTTCTTCCAAATATATCAGATAGCTTTCCAAATAATGGTTGAAACGCAGAACATGACAATAAATAGGATGTTGCAATCCACGAAACTTGTGAAACTGCATTTAAATCTGAGGCTATATCAATAAGTAACGTTGTAACTACGGTTGTATCCAAAGAAGCTAAGAATGTAGCTGTTAGCAAACTAAGTACAACTGGATATACTTGTGATTTTGGTAATCCATATTCCTCTTCTATTAGTGACAGCCGTCTGCTTACACTTAAACGTCTATATAAATCTTGATCCTTCTGTGCCACGCTATCAACCGTATAACCAGCAACAGAAGTTGAAGCATCTTCATAAACTGATAACAAAGGCAAATTTTCCTCTTGATCCCTATTTTGATCCATGTTTACTATAAATAGACATATTGAAATAGAAGAGTTACATGACTTATATTTAAAAGACTAAATTTGTGGAATCAGTAGAGATAAGAGAGCGTCGAAGATAAAGGAATTTATATCCTAAACTTGACTTGTTGCGTTATCTCTCCAACCAAAAGTTTTTATGCCCTAATCAATAAAATAATGCATAGAACTACTGATAAGAGAGGAGAAATTTTTTAAAAGAAAAAGCTTGTGAAGTACGCAGTGTTATTTTTTAAAATGTTCTAGATAAGGGAGCAAGTACAAAGAAGTACTTTCTGCTTTCTTCAAAAGACTATTAGTATAAAAAAGAGCCATGGTTAGTATTATGAAATTGCTTGGGTGTATATCTACTCTTTTGTGAAACTTCATCTATAGAAGGTATCCATCTCTTTTTTCTTTTTTTTCAGTTCAAAAGGAATTAATTCTCTACATATTTCCACGGGCCGTTGCGGGGCCGATTTGATCACCTGCAAAATAATATTTTTTGCAAGATAATGTGTAATCCAGTGAAGTTGCTAAGAATTATGGTGCATTTTTGATAAGCAATACCCTTCGATATGAACAAAGATAAGACAATAAATTACTTATATAAAAATAGAAAGTATGGTGAACATAAAAAAATAATAAGTAATTAGAACAACTAGAAATGAGCGAAAAAGAAAATTCTAATGTATATCCAGTTGTTTCTTTCACTAAGGATAATATTGGCAGAGCAGACCCTATAACTTCATTTACATCATATAATGGAAGAGTAATAACGATAACAGGAGATGTTGATGAGGCTATGGCCCTTGCTCTTGAAGCTGAAAATAAAAATATACACATAGATGAAGAAACTAACAAAAAGTTGCTCAGGAAAATTGACATTTACTTGCTTCCGTTAATTTGTTTTCTATATGCTTGTCAATTTATGGATAAGACAAGTAGTTCATATGCGGCAGTTATGGGATTGAAAACTGACCTCAATATGGTGGGTGATCAATATTCCTGGGCAGGAACTGCTTTTTATATTGGTTATTTAGCTTTTGAGTTTCCAGCAAGTGCAATTCTTCAGCGCTTTCCAGTGGCAAAGACAGTTTCTGTATTTATTATTATATGGGGATTTTTATTGTGTATGCATGCTGTTCCTAAATACCCTGGTTTTATAGCATTAAGAACATTGCTTGGT
Organism: Schwanniomyces sp. yHRVM31; assembly: GCA_030462985.1. Taxonomy (NCBI): domain Eukaryota; kingdom Fungi; phylum Ascomycota; class Pichiomycetes; order Serinales; family Debaryomycetaceae; genus Schwanniomyces; species Schwanniomyces sp. yHRVM31. The sequence goes on along the minus strand of JAKVQU010000096.1, from coordinate 16,186 downwards.
GTCTTCGAATCTTCTATTTCTCCTGCTATGGTTATTATAACCAGTCAGTGGTACAGGAAGGAGGAGCAATTCTTGAGAACTGCTCTCTGGTTTTCTTGTAATGGTTTTGGTATTATTATGGGCGGTGCGATAGCATATGGCTGCTATCAACATGATTCACATTATTCGCTTGAAGCGTGGAAAGTTTTGTTTATAGTAACTGGTTTAATGACAATTGTCGTTGGTACATTATTCTGGTTTCATATTCCTGATATTCCTTCTAAGGCATGGTTTTTAAATGAGGAGGAAAGAATTTTAGTTGTGGAGCGTATTAGAACGAACCAACAAGGGTTTGGTAATAAGCATTTTAAAAAATATCAATTTAAGGAAGCTATGCTAGACACCAATACTTGGCTATACTTTTTCTTCGCTATAGCATCTAATATTCCAAATGGTGCTTTGACCAATTTCGGAAGTCTTCTTTTGGCAGACGATTTCGGCTACTCAGCTGCTGACTCTCTTTTGATGAACATGCCCACTGGTGCTGTTGAATTAGTAGGATGTATTTTATTTGCAGCTTCTAATTTTTATATCCCTCACCGTATGGCTATCTCATTTTCTGCTATGGTTGTTGCTTTCTTTTCTGCTTGTATGCTTTCTTTTGCCACAGAGAACAAAAACGCAAGATTATGTGGATATTATTTAATGTATGTATATCCAGTGACTACTATTTGTGCATTATCATGTTTTTCATCTAATACTGCTGGTCATACAAAGAAAATTACTACAACGGCAATTTTTTTTATTGGATACTGTGTTGGAAACTTAGTCGGCCCTCAAACTTTTATTTCCACTCAGGCACCATCTTATTCAGGTGGTAAAGTAGCGATAGTTGTTTGTGATGCTGTAACCTTGGTATTAATTGCCTCGATATACTTAAATTGCTGGATTAGAAATAAGAAAAAAGATGAGCTTGTCAGCAAGATGGATGAGAGTGAATTCAAAGCTATAGAAAATACAGAGTTTGCAGATTTAACTGATAAGGAGAATCCAAAGTTTAGATACTGTCTTTAATCCATATTTATTTATAAATAAATGTAAATGAAGTTTTTTTAGTCATTCTAATGTAAATTAGGTTTACTCCTAAGTCAGCATAGGGCTTTCTAAACCTGTTAGGCATTACTTATTGTACTTTGATTAGTAAGCAGAAATTAGTGGATTTTAAAAGTAAGATTCAGTATTTATTGTTTATACGAAATTTAAAATAAACAAGCACTATTAATATAATGGTTGGATGGATTTATAAATTATTACTGATTTGGTAAGTGGATAATGCTGATACTGAAGATTATGTAAAAAAGACTTCTCTAAATATGATTCAACATTTTATGCTTATTTTTTGGAAAATAATTAATTTAGAAAAAATTGCTAGGAATCTAAAAATTTTATTTTGCTTTTCGCACCTAAAAAACGAAAAATATAATAAGCAATAAATGTGGAGGAAATAAAGTATTAAGTGGCTAAACTTCTAAGCATTTCCATGGCATTCAAAAGAAGATTCTTTTCTGATTAGATTAAAATAGAACTACTATACTTGAGTAACGTCTCTGGGACATTTATTTACAAAGCATACATAATCTACATAAACATAACTAATCAAAATCGTATTAATCAATAACTATATCTGTGATACATGTCATCTTTATCCATTAAATCAATGCTTTCATTATAAGCTGCATTAGTGGATAGAATAACTGCCAACAAAGCTGCACCTTCCAATACGAAGGGACCTTCTGATTTATTAGAACAATTGTATTTCTTCATCTGTAAACTGAATTGGACAACAACACATTGATAGGTCTTGGAATGGCAGCTTTATCTCAAGTAGGTATTGCAATTGTTGAGTGATAACTTATTTCAGATCTAACAATGGCCCGAGAAGATGGGTACTTGGCAATGCATTACTGCAAATGTACGTTTTTAAAGACATAGATTTTATCGTGTCAGCGAGGGATTTCTTTGGATATTAGAATTTTATTAGTGTTGAAAACTCAAGAATGAGACTTCTCAAGAGAATTTACTATGCACGGTAGACTTAACTGGCTGGACATTATATATCATGTCAAATCAAAGGGGCGTTTAATTTACGATAATCTGATCTGTAGAACGATAGGTCAGTAATTATTAAGAATCCAATCGTTACTTAATGGTCGAATTCTTCTATTTTGAACACCTTTAATATCGGAGAAAATTTATATTTTCTATTAATGACTTCAACCAATTCATTAATTGCAATCAATTTGTCAAGAGGCTTAAGGATGGCAATATTACCTTTGCAAAAGGAAGGATGCATCAGTTTCAAACCTACTATAAGCCGTCTGAGTTTATGTCTTTACCAAATGACATAAGTACTGTATTTATCTAAAAACAATCTGGTATTATAGTAGTGGTCATAGGTACTGATACTATTAGATAATAAGAGATAGTAAGAATAACATTGCTAGGAACAATTCAGAATTTTACACAGTTCTTAGAGAGCTATAACATCATCACAAACTTTGAGCAATCCTCGCCATCACGACATGGACATTTGTACTTGAAGAGCATAGTAAACTAATGGATTAACTGTTAAATACACACAAAGAGATATGATATAGAGAATCCATTACATATTTGATGAAGAAAGGAACATACCTTTATTCAGGAAACTGATAATATACGGGGATTCATTGTTAATAAAAGATTTGACCTACTAATGAACCATGTGCTCTGGAGATTCTACTATCAATCGATCAGCTTACTGTTAAGCTGTTTCAAATAATTCGTCCTGAATAAATATTCCTACAAATAGTACTCAGGGTAAACATTTTACCAGAATTTTGGCATGGGGTCCCACATGAATTCTGGTAGTATTCTTTATAACTTAATAGTAGTATTATGGTGATATAAATTTATCACCAGGGAAATGAAACAATAATCAATCTAGATCTAAAAATTCAGGTGACTTCTATTTTTATCAAATTCCTGGAATTCCACAGCAGCCATTATTTAAGAAAAAAACAACGACAATATATAGAAGATTTCATATCAGCTAAACACTTAAGAATTTCTTATCCTACCTATCTGAATAATGGAAATATTCCCCAATTCTAAGACACTAAATGAGCAGTTACATTACCGTACCTAAAATAGAAGAATCCTATTTATAAGATAGTCTCCTTCTTGCATTCGAATTCTCTTCCTCAATTCTTCAATTGGATCTCATGAAAGAAGATGAGGCTATTCAGATGCTACTAGTGGTATAACTGGAGATGCAAAGTAATTGCACTATGACTTAAATTGCATAGACGATATTTTCCAAACTGTTGTGGTTTAATTACGTGAGAGTTGGAATGTAGTTTACTTGCGGATGTGGCTGGACTACATCCAATTTGACAGCGATTGATAGGAGTCTCTGAAGTCAAAAAATCACAGACACCTTTTCAGATTTAGCGTAACTGAGTGGAAGTCAATAGATACTCTTTTGTCCATCGCATGAAATGGCTGGAAGATACTCCAATAAGACTGTAATATGATGGTACAAGTGAATATTGGTATAAATATTGGCATATTTTATGAATATTAATGCCAAAGAGTTTCCACTTCATAGTTGGATTTGTGACAAGATTATAGGAAAAAGAGCTCTACTATAAAAAGCTCTAATGGATGCTATAAAAAAGAAGGTATTATAGCTGTTCATTAGAGTTAATCAGTTTATTTACTTATTTAATAATTTCATTGTATCATAAAAGAGCTTAATAATATTTGGATTATGACATCCTAATCGGTACTAGATGCCGTAGGGTTCTTCTAAATGTCGGTATATGCTTTTGATATAACTTAGACAAAATATTTATAATTAGCTAGTCAAATATACCTTCAGGTAGCCATATCTTATTCCCTTACTGGAATTGATTTACCCAGATAGTGTATTAACCCGAAGAAAAAATTATGCATTATGCATTATCGTGTTCCTTATCCCTGTCAACAAAGTTCTTAATACCTTCCTGTCCAAGCTCTTCCATCATTCTACCTGCATCAAATGCATCAATTTCAGCTTTCTTGAAGTCTCTTGCCTTAACTTTATCTTCAAATAATGCATCTAATTCAGCGAATGTCTTACCCTTAGTTTCTGGAAATTCGAACCAACACCATACAAGATCTATGAAGCATATACCTGCCCAAAAAAACCCAGTCTTTGCTTTCCAGCCCCAGGCTGTGGAATTAACCATATATGATGTTGTAAGAGCATTAAATATTCCGGCCATATTATAGAAATTTCTTGCGAGAGCTACTGTTTTGGCTCTTAAAATTGTAGAAGGGATTTCAGTAACCACACAGTAACAAATGGGCCCAATAGATGCATCCCACACAAATGTAAATATTAATAATAATGTTCCAATACCCCATCCTGCTCCAGCAGAATTTGAACATCCAAGGCCACCAATAATAATTAAAATTAGGAAACAAGCACATAATCCTCCGAAGTATATATCAAATCTGCCAAACTTTTGTGATAAAAACCATGATGTGATAACACCACAAATACCTAAAACATACTGCACGATACTAAAAGTGAATGCGTTACTTGAAGATAACCCTGCTTGTTCGTAAAACACTGTAGAATAACCCATAAGTGCATTACCCGACAAATTTTGAATGACCCAAACAAGTGCTGCAACTCTTGTTCTTCTGAAATTGACTCCTTTAAAGCAATCCAAATAACTTGTGTGTTTTGTTTCTGCTCTTTCAGATTCAATAGTCATTTGCATCTTTTTGACCATTATATCTGTGACGATTGATTTATCAGGCATGCTGGAATTTTCACTCATAAGCCTATTTAAAGATTTCTTCGCTTGATCGTTTTTGCCTTTCCTAATCAACCACCATGGCGATTCTGGAGCTAAGTAAATACCAATTGCAATAGGAATTGGCCAAACCCATTGAATTGCGAAGGGAATTTTATAAGCATATTCATGCGAATTTCCTTCTAATCCTTTAAGAACACCTGAAGAAATTAACTGACCTAAAACCCAACACATATTCACATAAGTAGTTAAATAGACTCTTAAAATCAATGGACAGACTTCAGACGCATTCGTAGTTGTCAAGGTTTGGAATGCACCCCATGGTAAACCTAACAATAGCTCACCGGCAACTAACATTTTAATATTGGTCGAAAAAAAGACAATAAAAATAAAGCCGGTAACTAATAATAATGACCAAATCAAAGTCCATCTGTAACCTATCCTATCGGCAATAATACCTGCAGCATATAAACCAATAATTTCACCTACGTTTGTGCACATTGATAAAATAGTTTGCCAATGAGGCGTAACGATGTAAGCCTTCTCATTTTCATGCCATTCACCATACTTCTTAGCAAATGCTGGAAAGCCGAATAAAGAACTTAAAAGATTTGTATCGTAGCCTTCCATAATAAGAGCAGAGGATAAAACAACAGACCAAATAGCAGCTTTTGGGTACGTTTTTAAGCCATCCATCAAACTCATAGACTTCTCCGTGCTTTCACCATCCTTGGCATCGTTAGAAAGTTCTAGGAATTTGGAAATATATTCATCAACCTCGAAGCCTAAGGATGCATCTGAAATTTTCTTGGTCAATGGCTCATCAATTTGGTGTTTCTCGTTTGGATTACTGACATCTTCTAAATAAGTCGTAGACATTTTAGTTTACCAAGTATAAGCTAAACTGCTAACGAAAAAGAGAATATAAAAAGCATTAGTAGAAGTGTTATTTATACTTCTCAAATTCCTTTATCTCTCAAATAGTTCTTTATACTCATTTCCGCTATCACGAACGAGTTTGCGGGGAATAAATATAATGATACTGCAAATCGAGTAGCTGCTGTATTTAATAGGGTAATAAGTCTATATGATTATGAATTGCGTTATTTTCGATAGTAAAATCTGCACTAGAGAAAAAAATATTCTACACTCCACCTTTTTCTCCTCTCAAAAAATATCTTTGGGAAGCTAATATATACAACGTTACAGCATTGAGTTCCCACTAATCAAAATTTCAAAAGACCATTAAGAAATTTTGTGGGGAAAATATAAAAAATATACCCAGATTTGTACTGCTACAATTCTCAAAATTTCATATTTTATTTCTATGTTCCTCATTGTGGTTATGTGGTTATCATGTAAAAAGAACCTTCCTTCAAGAACTCATGAAGAGTTTTACTCCAATTAACACGTACATTATCTAAATATGCAACATAATGTTTGTGGGTGACTTTACCTTTGAATTTATAGTGTTCTTCATTGACATAGGTATTCCATACCCACAATCTTCGCATTTTGGTATTGTACTCATCTAATTATGCCTTCTTTTCAATCCCTCATCAAAATAACATGTTTGTAAATCAAGTTATCAGCAGAATTATCTCGTATATTTACAAAGATTCTTTTACGACGGATAAGTATTATTTTAGAGTCTAGAATAAATTTCGCAACTTTTAGCAAATTAGGAACGGAAATGTATTATCATATAATTGCGAAAATGCCTCCGTTACAGAACAGAAAAGATAAAATAAAATAAATAAAAATGATTTACTTAAAATCAAAACTGCAACGTTACATAGATATTAACAAGTCTCCCTTTAAAGCCAGCTAAGGAAAACATAGGTTATAATTTAACGAATGACCTTAATGATATAGCGGATATTGAGATACGAGAAAAGAATCATGGGGTATGCTATCCACAATGGGCGAATGTCTCCGCGTCTAAAATATTTTTCTTTTTTTTGGGGAAGATCAAATTGAATGTAACGTCACAGATTAGTGAAATATTTCATTGAAGTGGCTTTTCATAAAATTAACTACTCTAAAAGTCTTATTAGAAAGAACAACTTAGAGTATCTCTTTCTTTATAGAAGAGATTAGACTATACTTGTCTCAATATTTGAATGGACATTTGAATGTAACTCAGTTTTTCAGTAGATTCATTAATTTTACATTTATTCTTCCAACATAAGTGCCGAGATCATTTTAATGCAAATACTATGTCAATTATACTTAATGTTACGAACATACTTCAAGAATAAAAACTTAAAAGCCGAATTATTTAACTTGATTGTAGTGGTATTGATATTATTATACTTATGGGTTATTTCTACCAATATTAAGAAATCTGAAAGAGTCTTACAATACATACCACACTTTAGTATATACTAAATTCTCAGTCATTAGATTCGATGCAGTGGATATATCAAATTTTACTTTTGTATTTTTAGAAATAGATTTTGATTAGTACTCGATTTTTTTGTCAAATCTTAAAAATTTCTGGTTATAACTTTATGGTAAAATATATGTTTTATTATTTGATTTCAGACCAATTTTATGAGCTATTTTATATTCTTCTAAGGATAATTTATTATGCTGAGGTCAAATTATCGAAATAATTTAATTTCCCATGGCCTTACTAAATTGTAACTGATAAAGGTAAAGACAAAAGCAAGTGGTAGTCCAACGTCTCCACCGTATTCCCCTATATGTTGGGCAATAGGGCCAATATACCAGACTTGGCACATACCCAATACCGCTCCAGCTACTCCACAACAAAAGGAAACCACTCCAGAAATTCCTATAAGATATGATTGATTATCATTAGATAATTTCCAATCATATTTCAGATTTCTTCCACCATTATATATGAAATGTTCAGATAATGTGCTAGCCAAATAAATAGCCAAAGAATAACCTATAATTGCCATGAAATTACTCATTATTGAATCAAAGTAATAAAAACCGGGAATGGAGATTGCTAATGTCACCAAGCTTGCCATAATAGACCATAAAATTCTAGGTACTATAGCAAACAAAGGCGTAATGGATTGAAAACAAAGAGCAATTGAATATATATTTGGAACGTTATTGCCAATCACCGATAAAGCTAACAAAACACAACAAAACTGCCAAATCCATGTAGAGAATTCTCAACAAGAACCGCCCAAACAAGTCCAGCTATACTATATTGATCGTATAATTCTTTCCATCTTTGGTTCGATAAAGTACCTGTTCCACAAGCTGATCCTAATATAATTGCAAATGTGCTTGGAAAGAATAACCCAAAAAATACGGAGAGGAATATTCTATATTTACTGGTTTTTCTTGGTTGATACGCTGTATAGTCGGAAGCATATAGAGTCCAACCGGCCGTGAAACCAAATAAAGCACAGCCATATGACAACATCAGTCCAGCTGTGGTTTGACTTTTTATGAAGGATATGTCACCTAGTGTAAATTCTTCCGAAAATTTCAATCTAGCAATGATAATAAAAAAAATGATAAGATTTGGCACCCAGGCCCATCTTTCATAGGAATGGATAATTCCATATCCAAACATTGAAACCAAAAGGATGCAAAAAACAATAATTATACAAGCTGCCCATACTGGACAGGAGTGATTGTTTACAATGTTTAGCAACTGTGCACTAGACATCGTATTTATTGCACTCCAGCCAAGACAATTTATTGAATTTATAACTGCAAATATTCTCATGCCCCACAATCCTACCAAAAATTTTGATAAGACCATTTGTCTTAAACCTGTCATAGCTCCAAAAGTGGAAAAATAACTCACAGGAATGGCAGCAATGAAATTGAAAATTATAATAGTTGCAAGAGATTCCAAGAAAGTTAGACCAAATACAGTAATTCCTTCGACACCCAAAGCAAAGGCAGAAAATACCAAGTTCACTGACATCCACATTGTAGCTGCATTCCATAAAGAATCTCCTTTCTTTTCTTCATCTGTTATAGGTTGTATACTTTTCAGTTCGCCGTCAAACATATGTTTAATAATACTTAAATAATTCTTTGGTATTACAGATTCGTTCTTTGAAATTAAAGAGACGAAAACTGTTGAGTTATCATTCTTAGTAAGATGTGAATTCATCTAGAATTCTTTTGTTATAAAATACTGATAAATTACATTACATTGTGTTGAAACGAGAAATAAGTACTTATATAAAAGTTACTATCGGTTTCTTTATCTATCAAAGATTTAAAACCCGCGCCAGTTGTCAACTTACTCGCGCGAGAAAACTAATTGGAATAGTATACCCACTATATAAGAGATATTATACATCAATTGTATTTGCTATGTTTTTCACTAATCGATCAAAATAATATATTTATAACAAGATCGTCGGTTTAAAATGATCGCAAAATTTGACGATAAGAAAGGGTTTGAAATTGCTTTGGAAGAAGCAAGAAAAGGTGAGTTTCAATCAAGATCATCAATAATAGCTTTTACTAACTAATCAATCAGGATTTAAGGAAGGAGGAATCCCCATTGGGGCTGCTTTGGTAAGATCTGATGGTAAGGTATTAGGCCGTGGTCATAATATGAGACTTCAGAGCAATTCTGCAATTTTGCATGGTGAGATGGCAGCCCTTGAGGATGCCGGTAGGTTAAAGGCAAGAGAATACAATGATTGCACTTTGTATACCACTTTATCTCCTTGTTTTATGTGCTCAGGCGCAGCATTATTTTATGGTATTAAAAGAATTGTAATGGGTGAAAATGTCACTACCATAGGACCAGAAGATCTATTACGAGAAAAAGGTATTGAATTAATTAATTATGATGATTCAGAATGTAGGGAATTGATGGAAAGTTTTATTAAACAACAACCAGAATGTTGGCACGAAGATTCTGCACAAAATTGATTTGTAACTTATAAACTTTTAAGTATGGTGCTCTATAGAAATTAGTTATTGATTCATAATAGGTTTAATTAATCCATAATATTTATGATCAAGAAAAATTAATTGTCAAAAAAAATATTCACTATGTCTAGCCATTCAGATCCTTCTAGTAGAGTGTTGATTTTATTTCTTTGAGTGTCATTGGCTTTCTCCCTGTCTTTGTAAATCTCAGGTATTTCTTTTAAAGCCCCCACTAGTTTATCAAGATTAATAGCATCCACTTCAAATGACTTGTTCAGTTTAACATAACCCACTAAGGTATTTAAAATCTGGACACCTTTTTTGACGTTTACATGAAAAGAATAAAGGATTTTTAACTTTCCTAGTAAAATTTCCATTAGACTAAGAATCTTTGTTGTGTGCTCATTGGGATTATTAATTAGAATATCTAATAATAAGAATATTGCTGCATGTACAGATTGTTCTGTAACTAGCCAAAACTTTCTGTAGTAAGAAGGTATGTCGGCAACAACAAACTGAATTATTGTGATTGCAGCCTCGATTGTACTATTTCTATATTCTTTCATCCACTCTTCTCTCGTTGTATGACTAATAATAGCTCTATTTGTGACGAATCTCTGATTGCAAATATCAATTGTTATCAAAAACCGTTGAAATTCTAGAATATGGTTAGGTGGTGTTCTTTCAATATAACTGAACCATTTCTTCTCGATCTCATCTATTTTTTTATTTGCCTCTATAAGATTATCCAAGTTGGTAAGGCTGACATCAAATTCATATTCTGAGTGAAGAGTTTTTCTTACTTTTGATATTTCAATAACAAATATGTTATAAGATATAGCTTCAAACAAAGTACTTTCTTGAGGATAATGTCCAACCTCATGCACCAAACAATTGTCATGTAAATTTTTTGGTTCAGGAGTTATAAAATCTTCGAAAGAGATAAGGCAGCTTCGATTGGTACCATCTAGCCAATCTATAACAACCATGAACCACCATAATCTACACCCAATTTCAAAATTTATTATAGAAAGCTTTCCATTATCAATAATTTGATGCAAATTCAAGGACCTGCCTAAATTTACCATACAACTAAGCAAGTTATTCTTAAAATGTGCCCCTCCAAAGCCATGGAAGCAACCTGCCAAAATACAAAATGTTTGTATAGACTTTATATCAGGGCACCTTAAATATTGAGCTCTATGAAGACACTCCAAGCTAGCATAAAAGGAACACTGCGCCAATTTAAACAAATTGTCTTCAGAGAGACCAATTTTAACTTGAAGCTCTTCGCTTAAAAAGAATAGTGAATTACATAATATAGCATACCATATAGCTGTCCAAAGATATAAATCTAATGAGCGATCGAAACACAAGTCAATATGTTTAGGCTCCTCATTGCTCCAAAATGTTTTATATTGACTCAAAAATGTTTCTGGGTGAATTGCAGTATGAATGAAATAAATCTTCTGCATATTGTAAGTAACAAGTGTATTGGATAATTCTTCTGTTATAAGTGTATGTAGTTCATTGAAGCTTTCATAGTTAAAATTGTTGAGATAGCTGGGTCTTTGATCAAAATCTCTTGTAAAGTAAAGAACAGCCGAGCAGTAGAAATCGATATCTTTCTTCTTCACTATAGAATATGATCTAGCATCGGTGTATTTTCTCAACTCTAAGTTTAACATTGCGTTATTTTTTATTAAATCTTCTTTAGTCATTTCATTAATATGCTGTTTATTAGCATCATATAAGCGGAAGTCTAAATCCAATGTGTTATTGTACACTTTCCCTTTTACTTTTACCACTTCTCTTCTGCATCTTGAAGTGTGTCCTTTAGAAATGCAGTTAGTACAAGGGATTTTTTTGTCACATTTTATTCTTTTCTTTGCACAGATGATACAAGCCTTTGGCCTTCGCTGTGAATTTCGGATCATGCTAATAAACTGTTATCACGGACTCAAGGCACTTTACTTAATTGAAGTAAGTAATCTGTGTAACTGGCATGTTATTTAAATTGGCAATCCTAAAATCTTGCGAAAATCTTAAGACAAATATGCGCTGACAGATTTCGTCTTTCTCTACCCCTTGGACAAATCTACTCGAATCTATATAGGGAACCCGAGTGGAGATATGTTAGCTCATTGGACTAAAACTCAGTAAAATAAGCATTCAATTCGCAATTTATCATACAGTATGGGAGTACCAACTTTTAGTGTTTAAGATAAGATATCCGAAGTATGTCACTTTGTTTCATATGCGACATTTTTTCGTAATATATTTCACACAGCTTCAACTTTATCTAAAATCCTGTAGCCATATATTGATATATAAAAATCCGTAAAACATATTCTCATCCCTATATGAATTATCATCGATCATATAACTAATGGAAGAGGAAATCAGGGCCGTTAATTGTAAGCATTGGCTAGAAGAAATTATTTCTATTTGGCATCCAGCACTTAGTTGAGTCCCTTTATAAATTGATGCTTGCAACTTTTACTGATGTTTATGAAATTTGGTAAATCGCAGTAATAACAGATTTCACAGATTAAAGATCCTTTAGTAAATTATTGATTGTGAATTACCGTAAAATGGTTTTAGACTTCGTATAATATTAACAGTAACATAAGCATGCGTTTATATAATTACATTCGTGGCTAGCATATATATTTATTTCATTATTAAGTATAAATAGTCATCAGGGTGACTAATATGATTATCAAGTTTCTAAGATAAGAGATCAACCAGTTGGCTCTCAATCTATAAAGAAAAACGTTGATTGAACGTTTATACCCTCAAGTACACATTGACTATACCTTCATATTATTTCTAGAAAATAGATGCATTAACAAATTTATTTTTTAAGGAAATTGCTAACATTCTTTTGTTCCCCTGGACTTCTATCGGAGCTAAAAGCATTATATATTACGGAAATCCTTTTTTTTCATACTATTATTATACTTTAATAGTTATTTTTGTTCTTGAGTCCCAGTTCATTATCAATCTTCGGCATTTATATCTACCCATCAGAAATATCTCATCAAGAACATCAAAATCATTCTGTTTATGTTCGTCATTTTTTCGCAATCTGATAACCCAAAATCTATTAATGAAACCTTTACCTTCCACCGAAACATGAATATTGGACTCGCTAATAACGTTATGAGGAATCCCCAAATCATGAAGTTCTTTCATTCTTGTTTTGATTATTTTATACACTTTCTCATTGTTCCACCTTTCCACTAGTAATTCTTTCCCTAAATGCATTAGGTGATCGTGAAGGCATTCCAATAGCCAGAAATAAATAGTTTTGGGAAGTTGAAGGCATACTGCGACTTTGAAATCTTCTCATTAATTAGAAGCTCATAGTAAAACATGTAGTAATATTCTTCCTTAGTTGGTAAACCAAAACACATTAATTCATGCATCTCCCAAGACCGGCTAGAGAAATGGTATAACTTGATAAACACTTTAGATGGAAGCTGAAATCATAAACTTGGGTAACATTCCAGTGCATCGTATATTACTCGACAAATGGTATTATCTTCGATTACCTCCTCTACTTTTTCTTTTTAATTATCCTCAACATCTGGTAATGTGTTCAGTTCAGATTTAGGGTTGCATTTCCAAATGGATCTAATCCTTTCACCGCCTTAGAGAATTCACAGCACGGTGCTGATTTCTCCTTAATATCGGATGAACCTGAAAAATACCTATAAAAAAGACCCGCTATCACAGCTCTTAATGTCATTCCATCATCAACCGTCTCTGGGGTCATAAATAGTATAGTAATTTATTTTCATTTGATCGCCAATTGTTCCACAAAGAAAAGCTTCAAGGAGACATTTCCTTAGAACCAAGGCAAATATTACATCACTAGTCCATTGTCTATATTGAAATAATGGAGCTAGCTCTTGCGTATTTTAGTTGAGATATATTCCCCTATTACTCGTATATTATTCTAATCCTTCACCTAATTTATTTTCCTCTTTTTGTAATCACCTAAAGCAAAACAATATTCTGGAGAATTAAAATCCCTAGCCGCTTTATAACTGTATAAATTCGCTATATCAGGTTGAATTCTCATATTTCTATAGAGTGGCGGTCTAAACCTTGGAGGTTGTCCAAACGGGGTACAATGATCACGATAAACTTTTGCATATCTAGCGGATATGCAACAGCTTTATTAAAATGTCTTCGTATTTGGAGTTCAGAATTCTTAGAATCATCAAGGGGATATTGATATTGAGGCACTAAAGGTAGACTTCTAATTTCGTTTATTTGGATAGTTTTGTCGAGGGGAGCAGGGAAGTTATCTTCAAGCTCTTTGGAGCTAATTTTATTAAATTCCGCTTTCATCAATGCCTCAGTAACATAAACAACAGCCCCACTATTTCCATAATGCTCAACCCAAACAGAAGCATTACTGTTGGATACTAATTTTACAGATGTTGATTCTTTTTATTCTACCTGCTCTATTGCGGAGTTTTAGTAATTTGTTACCAAAAAGACCCTTATATTTTTTTCATTATCTTTAAGTGTTGATAGATATATCTCTGTCTCTATCCTGAACCTTTTTTCTCAGTTTCATCTTTGATAATAGTGTCATTATATCTGTGAAATACATTTCATTCATATTTGAATCTCATGTTCATTTTTAATAATGCTTTTTTATATCTGTGAAATACATTATTTGCGTGTTAACTAATATGCTAATTTATATATTCTATAGTTATTAGTTTAGGGCGCCAACTTTTTAAGTTATCTTTTTGCTTTTGTGTAACTATGAAGTTCATGTTTTTAGATAAAAGGTAGTCAGTGATCTTTTAGATGGAACCTTTCATTTATCTTTATATCTTTTAATACTAAATTCGTATAGACGCACGGGAGCTATTCCCTACTTGAAGAGGTTCAATTTTTCGAAAATGATAAATGTTTACTTATATCTTCTTGGAAATAAAAATGATCTTGAAGCAGCCTTGAATTGTATTACTAAGTTCAGGGCAAAATCCAAATTATTCAATTTAGTTCTAGTATTAATCAAAGTTGTTCAACTAATTTTCTCTTTCTTTTGTAATGTTTATTCATCTGTCTATGTTTAATAATATTACAGAAAAACCCCAAAATACCACTCTTCTTAATAGTTTACTTATCAGGTGATATACCTTGTATAGAACCAGTTTTTTTGAAAAAAGGCTCGCTTGTGTTTTAAGAATTGTCGGTTTCTGGATAATAGCCTTCAATTATAGTTAAACCAAACTCTTGTCAACATCGTATTAATATCTTCGTGAATATGTGATAGACACTTTATATTCATAACGCGAATGAATCTGCGAATCCGAAACACGTTTAATTGAATTAGAGTGTTAAATAGAACAATGATCCGTATTGACTATTTATCATCTTGAAATTCTAATAATTAACTCAGAATCAATATAGGAAATGTTGGTAACATTAGATGGGGGCATAAACCAATAGAAGCTTAGACCACAACAATATCGGTTATACAGATGTATTCTATACTAGTAAGCTCAGGGAGGCAATTTTCGGCTTAAAATATGATTTCTATCCACAAGTATACTTTCTGAAATATGAGACAATTTTTTAGATAATTATCATATGAGATTTAAAATATCAGTTATGAAAAAATATTTATGGGCGGTAAGGGAATTGCTCTTTTAACTGAAGTAGAAGCATAAAAATACCAAGCTCAAGACTACTACATATATTACTAAGCCTTCTAAGAGTAAGTACTATGGTGAGAAAATCTAAATGGTGTGATGAAAAATGACAACAATTCTAGCAATCAATTATGTGAAAAGAAATTAAGAAGTAGAAATGTTACAGAAATTTACACACATGTACATTGTTAAAGAATAAGTTAGCAATTATATCCATTTATTTTATATCACTTGTGATTTCCCTGTTATGTTGGTATCTGGTTAATGGTTACAAATCTTCTTCTATTTTCTCTAAGCATCTGCTAGTTTTACAGCTCAGACTTTCAATTATGGGATACTAAATATTGCTTTTCTTGTAATTTACCAGACTAAATATTTCCATAAAATGCGTGAACTTAGAAATGTTTTGTGTTTAAATCAAAACTCGAAGTAAATTGACGAAATCCATGAGAATACCTTCAAAGATTTGATAGCAAACTTGTACTTATATTGGTAGCGTAACATAATATGGTTCAGTACTTTGTTCTCGTTAGAGAAGCTTAGTTAAACTGCATGCATTACGCTTTGAATTTAGGATAGCCGCACATGCTACAAAATAACTACAACATTATAATACCATCAAATTCAATATTTCATATACTTAATATACAGTTCGCATTAGACTACCGTAAGAAGACATTAACTAGCTAGTGTATGGTACACAAACTG
The DNA here is from genome assembly GCA_030462985.1 of Schwanniomyces sp. yHRVM31. NCBI lineage: Eukaryota > Fungi > Ascomycota > Pichiomycetes > Serinales > Debaryomycetaceae > Schwanniomyces > Schwanniomyces sp. yHRVM31. The sequence continues at coordinate 78 of JAKVQU010000096.1, read as the reverse complement.
AACGAACCTTAATCTTTAGAATGAGGGGTACATTTTAAAATTATTCTTGGCAGAGTACAATCCCGAGAGAGCATAACT
>JAKVQU010000095.1:0-43684 GCA_030462985.1 Schwanniomyces sp. yHRVM31 | reverse complement strand
CTTAATCACATGTCATATCACATTCTATGTCATGTGCTTAATACAATCTTGATCTCTAACAATACTTTGGTCTTTTTCCAAATTTAAACAGACTTTGATCAATCAATTTGCAACACCTTTCGATTCCTTTTACTAAAATCATATTAATTAACTTGAGTCTTGAAAATGAGAGAACTGATATTATTTATATTAGAAAGGTTCTATAAGAAATTAGTTTCCTTCATTTTTCTTCCTTTTAATACCCTTCATTCAATGACCTATTTGTATCCATGTGTTGTACGTATCTTAATTTAAATTTCAGCGATAAAACTAACAATGGTAGGGAATACATTACTTTTTTACACATCCAGATCTCTGGGGACTATATTTGACTCTATTTATACCACAATTGATGTTGACGCTTTTCATATATATATTGATGTATATTACATTATATCCAATCCAAGCTATTGTCTTGACACTTATAACTGGACCAGTTGGTCTATTAAACGCCTGGATTACCGTTTTGCAGCAATCAGGAATAATATCTATATTTATTGTGACTAATTTAATGATGCCAGAGATTCAGCGAATTGCATTTGATGCTGTACTATCTCGGGAGTTTGCTGACGATGTGATTATGTTGGCAAAACTAAGGAGAATTGAGCAGGTTCCCTTCTTAGTTAAGTGTGGACGTATGTTGTGGAGTATACCTCGATTATTGATATTTCCATATATGGTATTCAAAGCAATGTTATTGTTCTTCATTAGTATGATTCCGATTTGTGGTCCAATCCTCGTTATCATAATCCAAGCACCATCAAAGGGACTTCAATCCCACTCACGTTATTATGCTTTAAAAGGATACAATAAACAGCAAATCAGATTAATATACAAGGAAAACATGGCTGGGTACACGGGATTTGGAATAACAGCAAACGTTCTAGAGCAGGCACCTATTTTGAGTGTATTCTTTATGTTCACTAACACTGTTGGTGCGGCACTTTGGGTAGTTGACATCGAGAAGAAGCAGAAAAGATTAATAGAAAATGAGAATGTACTCGATACTTTAAATACAAAAGAACTGGCCAATAATCCAAGTCTAGAGGACAAAATGAAATCCACTTAATTGCAACATCAACAATTAAACAATCTATATCTAATATAAACAAATATTATCCACACAGCCGAAACCAGCAGCAACTCCACCTTCATTGCTTGAACTAAATTTGGATCTTAAGAGCCAACCAGCATTTTTATTTGTTAAGACCTCACCAGTTTCTTCGTTAAATACCGCAGTTCCAAATATCCCTAGCTCTGAAATAATATTTTCATTATATATGTCGCTATTTCTAATGATTTTATTTTTAAAATTAGGTGGATTTATTAATTCCATCAAGATGTAGGCACCCCATTCTTCAGTAGGAAGCGATTTTAAGAATACAGGAATATTTTCCTTATAAATATTATTTCCACCACCTTCTCTTTGAGGCTTCAAAACAAACCTTTCTGGTTGATTCAATGCCAAATCCTTAGCCTCCATACCTTCTTCAGAATCATCTAAAGGATAAATTGATACAAATGTCAGCATAATTTTCTTCAAGTCAGCAGAAGAGATCTCAGGTAAGAACTTTTTAATGATTGATTCTTTAGTTAATATTTGCTGGATTTTTTTAGCACCCGCAAGCTGAGTTAACAATGAAGGGCATTTGATGGCTTGTGATGTTTCAAGCATAAATCTAGCATTCCATGCACTTTCAGGCTCAACTTCATAATCAGATGGAGAATATCCAGATCTATAATAAACGACAGAAACTTCATCCATAGTTGATTTAATGTACAATTTACGTTGATTTATAGTAGTTTTACTAGCTACCTGTTGCAAGCTCATACGATAACTTTTTATACCTTGATTTTTCAATAAAGCGTATTCTATGTGTCTTTGATCAAAACAATTTCTCTCACCCTCTTGAACGATGAATAAGATAACAGTCGAGGTTATATTTTTGCCACCGTTATAGTGGTAATTACCGTCAGCTAAACCGTCAGCCAACTCATTGAGTGAATCGGATATAGGAAGCAGGTCTGAATCGTAATATTGATTGGAGTAGTCTGCATCATAGGAGCCTTTGTCATTCAAGTAATTATGCAATTGTGCCACTTTAGTGGATAACCCACCAAATGACACACTCACAGTATTAAATTCAATTTGTTTTATTTCAGCATTTTCGCCAGCGCCATCCAACATATAATCAGATCTAAATAAACCCATGGTCAATGGTTGGTATAATTTCCCACCATTGGCTTCAACAGCTTTTTGGTAGGTCTCAAATAATTTGCCAGTAAAGTCCTTATCGAAATTAGCCAACTCTTTAAGTATATCAACTAACCAGCTCTTCTTCTTACTCACAACGTTAATGTAGAGCTCATGAAATAGTTTCTGTACATCATCAGCATTCTGAAACGCCATTCTTGGGAATGGAGTTGGAAATAATGTAATAGGAGCATTACTGACATTATGCTTCTCGAAATGGGGTTGGTACATCACTAACCCATTACCTAAACTCCATTGGAGTATATCTTCAGCTAATTCTTGTTCTTGAGCTTCACTTAACTGTGGAAATTCCTTTGCTACCATTTCTCTGCTTATTTTTTCTGTCTATCCCACTAAATCTTCTACTTGTTCTCTACCCAATGCTTATCTACCTTATTGTTAATGTTCGTAATAGCACCAATTGATATTCATATTACCTATCAGGACTGCATATAATTATTATGACAAATCAACTACAATTTGCTAACAGCAGTGAAATATGGGTAATTTAGAGATATTACAGTAAATTGGACCAGTTAGAAATTCATGGTAAATAATCATAAGCACAGCACACTGAAACTTATTTGAACCTCTTGAAAGAACCTACTGATAGACTCATTTCCTAAGGATTCAGTTTTTAAGGCAAAAGTTGGAAACTGTGGAGTTAGCGCTTATCAGTACCATAAACATCACGTGGTAAGTGACTGCTTTTTGTTCAAAATATATATTACACAAATAATTTTTGTGTAATATATATTTTTCAAAGGTCGAGATTCCACTCCAGTGTAGATTCATACTGGTGAAAAAATACACTATATTCGGTGCTGAAGGTAATATTAGTACTTCTCTATATATCAATCAATAAAAAAGTATGTGTAGACGATGGGATCAGTGATTTGTACTAGAGATATTGGGGAAATTGAATGAACTGTTACAGGACCAATTTATCGACGAATATACAATCTAAAATTAATCAGTTGCAGACATATTAAGTAAAGAATTATGAACAAATGGGTATATTTTTTATGTTAGGATGTTACAAGAAGTAGTTGATTATATTCTGAATACATAAAACTAGAAAGGGGCCAAGCAATGCTGGGACATTAACTAGTAGCATAAATCTACTAAGTATTACCACATGAAAGTTTTGTGATATATTGGTCGAGAATCAGCCAAAATGGAACCTCAAGTGAAGCTCAACCCAACGTATTACAATTGTCTCTAGGATACAAATTATGGTACTTTAGAATTCTATGTGAAAATATACTAACCATTCTAGTGAAATACTTAGCTGCTTACTTATTATTGGTCAACGCTGGTAACGCCAACCCATCTGCTGCTGACATCAAGGCTGTCTTAGAATCTGTTTCTATCGAAGTTGAAGAAGAAAAGATTAACAAGTTATTAGCTGATGTCGAAGGTAAGAACGCTGAAGAATTAATTGCTGAAGGTAACGAAAAGTTAGCTGCTGTCCCAACTGGTGCTCCAGCTGCTGCCGGTGCTTCTGCTTCTGCTGATGCTCCAGCTGAAGAAGAAGAAGCTGCTGCTGAAGAAGAAGAATCTGACGATGACATGGGTATGGGTTTATTCGATTAAAGAATTTAGTCTTGCACATATTATTAAAACAGAAGAACTACATAAGTATGTATAATACTAGCCAAGTTATTTCAAGATACATATTCTTGATTAACTAAAGCTTTTTGCTTTTAATGGAACATTCATAAATTACTGAAGATTAATGTAAGTATATAGGGTCTATTCACAATTCATCGGCGAGTGCCTTTCTCATCGCATGGGGATTGCCAAACACAACATGTCTAGCATGTAACATTTCATCATGGAATTGTATATCATCTGAAGTATTGTCTCTCTCTGTTGGCTTCGAGGATACTTCTTTCGATAACCATTGTAAGAAATCTTGATTTACCTGTAAATTGCTGGTATTTTCATGAACTTCAACTAACTTGCTGAAAAATACTTTATTTTGCTCTTTGTTATCACCTTTATTTTTAGCCAAAATAGTTTGTAACATTTGTGAAAATTGCCCGTCAGCGCTGTGAGGTTCATCAGCTCTTCTTGCACTAGCCTGGGTTTCTGATATCATGTGCATATCTTCGAATATATTTATTAATCGCTCCTTAGCCTGTGGTCCCAAAGAAGTGAAAGTATCCACTAGTTTGACAACTCCTGAATGGTTATAGAAATAGGTTCTAAATTGACGATCCTGGTTCAAACTCTGGATGATTCCTAAAATACGCTTCTGAATAATATCCGAAGATGTCTTCAATCTACTAAACAAAGTTTCCACAAAAATACTTGACTGGCCCTCCAATGTATTTTTGATTGCCTCCGGGTTGTTCCTGAGCGAGGAGCCCATAATTCTATAGATGATTTCTTCATAATCTTCACCAATATTGTGAGAAATCATATCAAGAAAGCTAGAAAATACTTGGGAGTCTTGAGTCAATCCAACCCCAAGTTCTATATCATGGCTCAAGTCTTCTAATGTTTCTAGGGCAATTTTCAAGCGATCCTTATCGCCATCATAGTTAACCACTTCATCAATTGTATTTTGGAAATTATTCAACTCCTCAGAACTTACTTTTGGTTTATTGTGTGCCTTCTTAAACTCAGCAACTTTTTGTCTTATTTGCTCCTTTTGAGAAGTATCAAACTCCTCCTGGACTTCATCTGAACGGTCTCTAACCTCATCCTCAGCAACTATAATTGCGTTCGATAAATCCTGGTCTTCTGGGTCCATAAGTTTAGCTTCTTTCTCCAAAGTTTCGATGTTTAATCTAACGTGTAAGCCTGGGGGGATATCTTGGTTTTCACGTATCAACTGCCACTCAGAACTGGGAACAAATACCTTGGGGTAACAGTCTTCTGAGTTTTCGGGATTGCAAATAATTTCTTGATTAACGTCGATTACTTGCGATGCTCCGAGTAATCCTAACAGTAACACTACTAATGATAATCTAACAATAGAAATCTTCATAAATAGGTGTCTATAGCTAGTATTAAACGTTACGATTTAAGATCTATTTATATAATTCTTTTTGGAAAATCTACCACGTCATCGCATCAATTCCAAAACCGGCATACAACGGTTCTTCTACGATAAGGTCAAACTGTTGCTACACTGTAAAATACGATTAATTAATGCATTATATTCTATAAAACAACATACTAGTAATACAAAGACCCTGTAGTTGTAACCTACTTAGCAGCTTTTTCTAAGGCTTGCTTGATATCGGCGATCAAATCATCAGTATCTTCAATACCAACAGAAACTCTGACCAAGTCATCGAATACACCATTGGCTTCTCTTTCGGCCTTTGGAATACCACCATGGGTCATAATAGCTGGGACTTCAATCAAAGATTCAATACCACCTAAAGATTCAGCTAAGGTGAACAATTGAGTGGAAGAAGTGAAGTCAGAAGCAGCTTTAGCACCACCTTGGATTCTGAATGAGATCATACCACCACCTAAGCCATCTCTGTGTTGTCTAAGGACAACACCGTGGTTAGCGTGACCCTTTAAACCTGGGTAGTTGACTTTGAGAACAGATGGGTGAGAGGACAAGTATTCAGCGATCTTTTGAGCAGAGTAAGAGGCTTGTCTGACTCTCAAGTGTAAGGTCTTCAAACCTCTGTGGGCTAACCATGAGTCAAATGGAGATGGAATCGAACCAATAGCATTTTGCAAGAATCTGAACTTTTCGTGTAATTCTTCGCTGTTGGTAGCTAAGACACCCATAACAACATCAGAGTGACCATTAATGTATTTAGTAACAGAGTGCACAACAACATCGGCACCGTGGGATAATGGGTTAGAAACATATGGAGACAAGAAGGTGTTATCAACGGCCAAGATGATCTTGTTACCGGTTTTTTCTTCATGGGACTTTAAGATGGATGCAACCTTGCTAATGTCAGTGACAGTCAAAGTAGGGTTGGAAGGAGTTTCTAACCAAACCAACTTGGTGTTTTCTCTGATGTTAGATTCTAAATCAGCAGCTAAGTCTCCAACAAAAGTGGCTTCAACACCGTGGGTGTTAGCGACCTTAGTGAAGTATCTGTGGGTACCTCCATAAACATCACCACCAGAAACAATATGAGATCCAACTGGTAATGATTGAACAATTAAAGCAGTGGTAGCAGAACCAGAACTCAAAGCAATTGCGTATTTGGCGTCTTCTAAGCTGGCAACGGCAGTTTCGAAGTTGTCTCTGTTAGGATTAGCAGATCTGGAGTATTCATAGATACCTAAAGGCTTAGATGGTTCCGATTGACCAAATGTAGTTGACAATGAAATAGGAGCAATTACGGCACCGGTGGTTGGGTCCAAAGAAGCTCCAGCGTGGATAGCTCTAGTTCCAAAGTTGTATTTAACTTGTGATTCGATAGTCATGGTAACGGACTTAAGACTTCAATAAAAGGGTAGAAATAAATGGGATTTTCAATAAAATGAGTAAAGAAAGGTTGGACTTTCGATTGGTTTGTTATAGGAAAGGTTGGACTTTCGTTTAGTTTGAATATCAAGAAGAAAAGGTAGCTTAGATGGGATTCGGCAAAAATTTATATGGCGAGCAGAGATGGGCTGCAATCGACGCCACAGTTTGTTTTGTGAATCAAATCCGAGAGTTCGGAGATAGGTTTCCGAACCACCGGGTGGACCAGAAAAGTGAGCAGATGGCGAACGCGACTGGCAGTCTAAACGAAACGCCTCCAATTGAGATTGATTTGAATAGCTTAAAGGAACCCTACGTTGGCTGGAGATTGGAATATTTTACTCTTTGATTAGGTGGAAGCTATTCTTATGTCTCTTTTCAGAGTATGATGAACTAGACACGATTAGATTTGAGTAACTTGCGACACCTTTGTGGTTGCTCTTCATAACTTGTTGGGAATTTAGCGAACATCGAATGCGAGATTGAACGGCAGTTTAGAGATCGGCATAGAATTAATTTCTTTTGCACCCTGTGTATTCCGGTGGTTTGTGATTATTAATTTATGGGGTGTAGCTATTCTGTGATTGCGTTTGGAGATATATCATCAATTTGTCATAAAGGTCACCTCTCGGTATTTGTCAGCTGGCGCCGTTAGAACAAAATGATGAATATCACGTGATATGATGGGTAGGGTGGATGACTAACTAAAGGGTTAAGTCAAGCAAATAATTTGGTTTAATGTGGCAGGAATATGATTAGTGTGGGTACGGAAATGCAATTAGATGTTGCAAAGCAGGGCCCGAATAACGTTATTAGACGTATAGGACTTATGATAATGTGATTTCGCACCCAATTTAAAAGAAATAACGAAAGTATTCTATTAACTTGCAATCTCTAATGTAATGTTAATAAATAGACTAAATACAATTTAAAGTATCAGTAAATTAGTATTATTGCACCCATATATAGACATGGTTATTGCTACCATTAGCTACTCTGAACTCGTCATAGAATCGAAAGATTTCTAGTTTTTACTAAGTGCTTATATAACTAACTTGCAACTGTATCTAAGTAACATCCAAAGCTATTTCGAGTGCTTTCTGGAGAGTAGGTCTACCTTATTTCGTTGATTTAGTGCCACGATGACTACTGGCTGCTATTCGTAAATCTTATTATGACTTCACCTTGCAATTTAATAAACAGATAGTTAGTAGTATCTAACCTCTAAAGGTTTAGATTAAGTCATACAACTGTAAGAATTGGAGTTTTGGTGCCAGCTAATGAATTTCAAAAGTCATCTTCTAATTATTTCAGTACACTGTATGTACTTGTAGCATTAGTCCTTCTCAACTTTACTGTTGTAACTCATCGAGGAAGTTCGGATTGTTGGCCAATTTCGCCCTGAACTTGTCCCACCAACTGTCAAACGCCTTCATCGACACCTTACCAGAGTTGTCAATAAAGCTGCCTAAGAAATTGTATGCATGACCCACGATCTTGTTAGCAAGCAATGCTATGTCGTTTGGGTTACGTGGTACTGGTTTCGACGAAGAAGCTAACACTAATGATGTTGATGGCGATGCCTGTTTTTGTTTTTCTTGCAATAAAAGCTGCTCAGCTTGTGTGGTTGGCTCAATAGAGATCCCCACATTTATCACTGCTGTATCGTTATCAATCACCGAGTCGTCAATGTTCATATCTTCGCTAGATTTCGTCTGTTTATTTGTATTGTTTAACTTAAATATGGCAGATTGCTTGAGTGGACTCAACCCTCCCAAAAGTTTAAACTCCTGCGATCCCGGCATCTGGAAGTACACCAATGCTGTATATTGTGGGTCTGTGAATTGGGAATTAGGAAGTAAGAAAACTGCGATGTGAGACACATTCGAGGCATTGGGGATAGTTAAAACGTATTTAGTTGGCTCTACTTGGTCTGCCAACTGTATTGGTCTTCCAGAACATACTGCTCCAAACATTCTTGATTTCCAGTTACTACTAGTATCAAACGTATATCAGTAGATAGAAATCTTCTACCCTTTATATTGAACTTTTGGTGATAATGGTGAGGGTTACCCGCACGATGGCCTTCTAGCTACATCTAGAAAATTCTTTTTGTCTAGATAGATTTTTCATTATTACATTCTTTATACAATCATATATTATCTATAATAAAGGATTGTTATGATAGTATATGATTGAATGGGTGATAAAGAAGATAGGTTTTCAGTTTCAGCTTGGTCTATCGGCTTCTTTTGGGAGTTGATGTTAGGATTAAGCTCGGAACGATTGAACATCTACCGATACAATCATCCTATAATAACTACGTTGAACATATTTTCCATCTTTGAGCAGTGATGTCTTTTCGTCTCGTGCAATAGATGAATATGGGAAAGATACCTCGTGACATTCTTAATTTTGTTTTTCATTGTGTTTGTACCACTACCCATGTAGTAGCACAACCACACCCTAGCATAACTACCTTGTAATCATCGTTGTAGATTCGATTTAATGACCGGAAAGTAACTTGATCTTGCTCATTTATGTATTTTTCAGGTAATGGCCCGCAATTGCCATGTTCACCCCATCCCCAAGCATATATTTGATTTTTATCATCAAGAATAACGCCATGCTCACTTCCTATTTCGTAAGATTCAATTTTACTAGTTGATTTGGTGAATAATTGGCCATGACTATCATTCCCTTCAGATTTAATATCAAGGTTCCCATTTTCGCTAGTAAACAAGACATGAAACGATGACCACATTGTTTTTATATCATGTAAGTTAGATTGGTTATACAGGCCATTCAATTTTCCATACGCCTTTATTTGTTCACCCTTTGTAAAGACTGTGAAGTCTTTTCCTACTGCAAGTTTATCATAGGAATCTAGACCAAAATCTAATAGTTCTGGGGACCAAATTACGGGTCTTTGTTTTTTGGAATTAATAATAGGTTTCTGTATACCTAATTGACCTTTTCTACAATTTCCCCATCCAAAAAGAAGATCATCTGTAACCCTTATGATTGTATGACTAACAGATGTCTTTAAGTCTAATATTTGTCCAGGAAAATCAATATGCAATTTTTGTAAGTCAGTTTGTTGAATTCCATTACCTAGTCCCAATTCCCCCTTTCCACCATATCCACATACATAGACTTCTTGAAGATCATTAATGAGCACAGAACTTTCCCATCCGCATCCCACATGAATCCAATGATCACCAGGAACCTTCTTAAACTTTTCTATGATGGGATAGTCCGAAGATGAATGCCCACATTGACCATTACTATTGTCACCACAACTATATAATTCTTTATTCTCCATTAATATGAATGTATGATTCCCTCCACAAACTATTTGTTTCGGTCTCATCTCTATTAGATCAGTTGCAACACCATTAATCATGAAGTTTGCAATTTGAAGCTCATCTCGATCTTCATCGTCTCCTAATCCTAATTGGAATTTCCCATTGGAGCCACAAGATAGAATCCTAAATTTCACCATCTGTCTATAACAACAGGATTATGACGTCTATCTGTATAGAAGAACTTAAATATTTAAGTCATTATGTTCCAAATAATTTTTGAATACTTCGAAACCAATATACAGGAATATTTAATTCTACTCTAGTGCCAATAAAACTGTAGGAAACACAGGTGTAATCTTTGATCAAATGAAGATAAAATGTTGCTTAACAGTGCTTATGTATAAATTACTTTTAACTAATTGAAATTTACGTGTTTCCTTGTTATATTTAAAATATGTAATGGCCGAGAAAAAAGGCTAGTGTGTGTACTTTGCTGTAGAAGCAATATTTACGAGAGTTAGGTGGTATAATTTAGAGTAGATAATTGAGTTGGTAGAAGGTATCAAATAAATTTCCTTTTTCGGTGGATTGTAAATTCGCCTATGACACCGTAGATATGTAATTTAGTGATTGCGACTAAGGTCCTTATGCTCAGCTGAGGTCATCACTCTATTTTATGCCCCTATGTTTATGTTTGGATTCAACCAAGATTTAAAATATCCAAAGAAATAAATCTATCTATCTATTGTATCTAGGTATGCACTTTGTATTTTAATTTTGCTTCTAGAACAATATTATTTGTATTAATATATTTCATACTATGGTATCTTTCAAAAGAAATCCTTAAAACCTTTTTACATTAAATCCTTAAAATCTTTTTACATCTTTTTACATTACTGATGTAAAACGGTTTCCCCATCATCATACACTGTTATGGGATGTCAGTGATGAATTAGGCTACTGAAATAAAAAAATATTCTAAATTCTTCAGATTCATCAAATTAAATGGATGCGAAAATGACATCTAGGGACATTTCAAACGTTTATTATATAGTAAGAATATACAAACATGGTATTATTGTAGTCATGTTATTATCAATCTAATGATAATTCTAAGATATACAAATTTGTATCAAATCATATCATTAGTAGTACATCGTAATACTTGTGAATGAATTCAGAGCTCTTATCTAACATTCAATATGGAACGGATTTGAAATATGTTGATATTAGATTGACAAAAAAATAGGCAAATAATATGTTTGGCTAAAAATGAAAATATCAACTATATCAAGAGTTAAAGTTAAAGAATACCTATATCCCTATTATATTTATTATTCACAATTATTGCTATGAGGAGAAAAACTATATCAATATATTTTATGGTTATATATACGAAAAATTGCATACTAAATATCATCAAGAATATCCTCAAAATAAAATACTCTCCACAACATCAAATGCTATTTACTAAAATTTTCTTGTAATATCTGAAAGTCTATTTGATGGCCATCGCGATCACAATCAAATTAACGATCTTATGTTGAGAAACGTTGCATGAACGCGATAATCAACGGGAAAAAATTTCTATCGCTTAATTCAATACTGATAAACCATTTACAGATTTCTATAAACGATAATCGACGTGAAGAAAAGTTCAATATGAGTTGGAATACTTCAGACGAACAGAGGATACCATTGGATGCTAGAAATACTCCAAAGAAGGAAAACTCTTATGTTCAGGTTCCAAGCTCATCGCCTATCTATGTTAAATCATCTCCTTCAAAAGATAACAATACTTTTGCTCCACCTACCAGAGAAATCAATAATAACAATAGTGGTCCTATAGATAAGGCTAAGGAATTAGCTTTGGAGAAGAAAAGACAAGCTATCAGACAACACAAGGATTTCAAGGTTGTGCAGAAAAGGTTCTTTTATTTGGAAGAAAGCGATATTTTTAAGGGCTTTGTTAAAGGCAGAGGAAACTTGAGAGATATAACTCAATGGCTAAGTGATACATATAATAAGGATGAAATACTTGGCAAGTTGGACGCTGAAAGGAGAATGGAAGAAGAGAAATCAGAGAGAATCAAAGCTGAGGAAACCCGTTTAAAGTTAGAGCGTGAATATGAGAACCAAAAGCGCTTACAATTGGAAAAAGAAATCAGCGAAAGAGTGGAAAGAGAGGAGCCAAAAGTAGAACATGATGAAGAGGATAATTCGCCAATAAAGGTAAGAGCTAAATCTAAAGCAAATGTGATTCAATCACCAGTTAAACAGCCTATAATAGAACAACAATCTCCAGAAAAGAAGTCTACTAAAGTGGAAATTCATAAGCCAAAGCAGTCTATTTTAGACAAATACAAGTATAAGCCAAAAGTTCAGCCAAGAATAGATCACGTTTTATTACCACAAGAAGACACCCAGGTAAAAAGAAGAAAGCTTGTTCGTGCCTCTACAGTAAGCACTGAAAGTACACCAACTCCAGTCACACCTCAATCCTTAACCTCAGCTTTTGGATACCAAGAGCCACCACCATTACCTAAATTAAAGTTAACGATACAACAAGGTGCAACTGTTCTCCGTCAAGAGAATGAAGGTTACAATAATAATAAACGTAGCATGATTGTTGATGACGATGACTTGGAGAGATTAGAGGAAAAAATAAGAGAAAATAGAAGAAAAGGAAAGTCTAACCAGAGAAGAGTACATGTTAGTGATGATGATTTAGAAGAGGATGATATCAGTGACGATATGTCAGAGGAAGATGATGCAGACAATTATAAAACAGGATTGACTTCTATTGACTCTCAAATTTTGGAATTCTTAAATAATGCAACTGTTCAAGATATAGTTGAAATAAGTAACATTCCACCTAAGGTTGCTGATTTATTAGTTAGTAAAAGACCATTTTTAGATATCTACCAAATTGCTGAAGATAAATTGGAGCTTCCTACTGAAGAGCAACAAGATGACAAAGCACCAAAGAAAAGAAGAGGTGGCCAAAGGAAGAACTTAGGTTTGAAGGTTGTCGAAAATACTGAGTTCAGTTTGAAGGGCTATAGAGCTGTAGACTCTTTGATAAAAAAGTGCTCAGAATATGGTGACTTAATTGCTAACCAAATGAAAAACTGGGGTGTCACTGTAACTGGCGATGGTGAACTTGAAATGACGAACCTTGAGCCTACAAATGAAGTCATAGATTTGGATGAAAATAATGACGAAGATGAAGAAGATATTGTCGTTGTCCGTAATAAACATAGAGGTTTAAGGTATATTAAATCAAAGCCATCCTTATTATCAGATGACATCGAATTAAAGGGTTACCAACAAGTTGGTATTAACTGGCTTAACCTTCTTTATCACAACAATTTATCATGTATTCTAGCTGATGAGATGGGATTAGGTAAAACTTGTCAAGTTATTTCTTTTATGGCCCATTTAAAAGAAACTGAAGATAAGAAAGGACCTAATTTGGTTATTGTTCCTTCTTCAACTATTGAAAATTGGTTAAGAGAATTTAATAAGTTCTGCCCTGATTTAGTAGTTCAAGCGTATTATGGTTCACAACTGGAAAGAGAGGAGTTAAGATATGAATTGGATGATAAAGAATATGATGTATTAGTAACAACCTATAATTTAGCAACCGGTGCTAACCTGGATTTTAAATTTTTAAGAAATCAAGGATTTAATATGATTGTTTATGATGAAGGACATATGTTAAAAAATTCGACTTCAGAAAGATATACTAAATTAATGAGATTAAATGCAAGATTTAGATTGCTTTTAACCGGTACCCCATTACAAAATAATCTTAAAGAGTTGGTTTCTTTATTGGCATTCATGCTTCCAGATTTGTTTAATGCTAAACGTGATGATTTACAAGGTTTATTTAACCAGAAAGTATCAACAATTAATGACAAAAATGACGACAGATATAATCCTTTATTGTCAAATCAGGCAATTGCTAAGGCAAAGACTATGATGACTCCTTTTGTTTTAAGACGTAAAAAGAACCAAGTTCTTAAGCATTTACCATCCAAAACACATCAAATCATCGAATGTGATTTGACACCATTACAGAAGCAGATATATTCTGAATATTTGGAACAAGGTAAAAAAACAAGATTGGAGAGAGAAAGACGTAAGAAATTAGTAGGGAAAGAAGCTGAAGCAGCAAGAAAGAACCCTATGCCTTCTTCTTCTAATGTTTTAATGTCATTGAGAAAGGCGTCTTTGCATCCATTATTATTCAGAACTTTGTATACTGATGATAAGATAGAGAAGATGGCTAAAGCAATTATGAATGAGCCAGAATATGTTGAAGCTAATAGAGAATATATTGTCGAAGATATGAAAGTCATGTCTGATTATGAATTGAATAATCTATGTGAGAAATTTCCCAAAACCTTATCAAAGTTTACTTTGAAAGAAAAAGAATTTTTAAATAGTGGGAAAGTTAAAAGCTTGATAAAGCTCCTTGAAGATATTATTGTCAAAAAAGAAAAAATTCTAGTTTTCTCGTTATTTACTCAAGTGCTTGATATCCTTGAAAAGATCCTATCCATAAGTGGAATTTCATTTTTGAGACTTGACGGTCAAACATCAGTTGATACTAGACAAGATTTGATTGACAAATTTTATGAAGACGATAAAATTCCTGTATTTTTGCTATCAACAAAAGCTGGTGGATTTGGTATTAATTTAGTTGCTGCCAACAACGTAATAATTTTTGATCAATCATTTAATCCCCATGATGATAAACAAGCTGAAGACAGAGCCCATAGAGTGGGCCAGACTAATGAAGTGACCGTCTACAAATTAATTACTAGAAATACAATTGAGGAAAATATGCTACAATTAGCAGAAAATAAGTTACAGTTAGACCAATCCATTAGTAGTGATGGAAATGAAGCCAAGCTTGAAGAAAAAACTGCATCTTTATTCGAAAAATTATTATTTGAAGGTAATTAGAAATGGATAGATTAAATAGATAAAAAGAAATTCCGGATTCAACCGGTTGACTAATGAGCCCGGAAATTTTAAAATTCTTTTTGAAATTAAATCAAACAAAGTATTTGCTCCCATCATCATCCTTTTATAGATTAATAATGCTTATGTTTAAAAAATCACTACAGATAGGAACTAGAAGGCCATTAATAAGCGGCTTTAGATACACGAATATCAGGAGTCTTTTTATCCAAACTGTGGATACTCCTAACGAGCATGCATTGAAGTTTTTACCATCAATGAAGATTTTGGAAGAGAACCAAACCAAGGAGTTCTTAAGTGGCAGAGAAGCAGCATGTAGTCCATTAGCTCTTAAATTATTTTCAATAGATGGAGTAAAGTCCATTATGTTTGGGTCAAATTTTATCACTGTTGAAAAAACAAGCTCAGAATTGCATTGGTCTCTATTGAAACCAGAAATCTTTTCCATCTTGACAGAATACTTAACTAATGGAACTCCTATTATAAATGATGATTATGAATTAAAAGATGGCATGGAATTTTGCGAAGAAGACGACGAATTGGTTTCCATGATTAAGGAATTAATATTTACGAGAATAAGACCAGCAATTCAGGACGATGGTGGTGATATTGAATTCGTTCATTTTAATGAAGAAAGCGGTGCTGTTTTTTTAAGATTGAAGGGTGCTTGTAGATCATGCGACTCCAGTAGTATTACCTTAAAAAATGGTATCGAAAGTATGTTGAAACACTATATTGAAGAAGTTCAATCCGTCGAAGCTGTAGACGATGATTTTACAGTAGATACTGTCGGCAATAGTGCTGAAGAGCCAGAATTCATTGCTGCTACACCAACACCTAGGCCCAGAGCTGACCCACCTGTATTGTAAATAGTAGTTTCCGCGTAAGTCAAAATGACTTGATTCTCTTCATGATATACATGATATATATAAATTAAAATTTTTGGTTTCAAAAGTAATATATTCATCGAAGTATATATATATATATATAGAACATTTAATATTTACAAAGTACCTATGTATTCTCACCACCATCTGTTTGAGGCTGAAATGAATTCATATTAGGATTTGGATTCAGCATATAAATATACGGATTGTACATTGGAAAATATCCAATTGTATAACTTATCGGATAGCTTGCTGCTGCTCCATTGTGTAGAGGAGGAGGAAAATAATAATTTGGTGGATTATGATTTCCTCTTTGTTGCAAATTCTGACCAAGAGATTTTTGAATTGCAAATGATGATTTAATTGCAATAGTTTGATCATTATAATCAACTATTTTCATATTAGTCAAAATTATAGCCCTTAATGCCATTTTAAATTGTTTATAAAAGATAAAACCAATTCTACCGTAGTTATTCAGCTTCTTAGAATAATACTCTGGTTTAATTATTTTTGCAGACTTAATTTCACCAAACTGAGACCAAAACTGCTCCCAAAGTTTATCATCATTTTTGAATAAGTTTGACAAGTTATTCACATATATATTAGTTTCCTGATAATTAATCGTTTTCAGAAGCAAACTGGTAATTCGATTATATGAATTATAGTCCAAATATTTTGTCACGATTGAATCGCCATTCAATGATAGTACCATTTGATTAGGTTTGAACAGATGTAAGTAATGGTTAAATCTGTGTTGGTTAATTGAGATTTTCAATGCCAGCTCTACATTCTCCTTTGTAGTAACTTCTCTCTCCTCCTCCTCTTCCTCAATAGGTATCATTTTATTACAGTCAAATTCCATTAGTTCATCGATATCCAAGCTGTTGAGATAATACAAACACCTGAGGACGTTCATATTCATGTCAGAAGAATATTTGAAAGAAATATATCCATAATCTCCTAAAGTAATCTTATCACTTTCTAACGTTTTGACAGGGAATAAGATAAATTCAATCGGATAAAATGCTTGAAATTTTGATATAAATGTTCCAAATTTATGTAATGTTAAATCAAAATCTTTGAAAAACACTGTCAAATTTTCCAAAACGATAGAGTTGTATAGATTTCCATCATTCGGCTGTTCGGTAGAATTGGCATAGAACTGGGGGTCTTTCAACGCTCTCTCCTTCTTGCTTATGTACTTATTTATGTACACGGGAACGTTCGGATCTTCATGGAAAGGATTACTATCATAATGAAAATTAGATAAAATATATTCACAGTCAAGATAGTTATCAAACTTTAAAATTGCATAAGACTCATTGTTTTTACTTGATATTAAATTAGTTTCATTCAAGCTTTGGTACAATGATTGCAGATTAAAGAAGCTCTTCAATTCTTCTGACTTAACTTTACTAGTAGATAAACGTTTGACAAATAACAACCCTGGGTGTGAAATTAGTTTGGAGTAGTCAAATTGGATATCAAATTTGTTATCACATAGGCATCTAACTAATTTATCACTTAAAACTTTATTACAAATGACGAGCTCGGCTGTATCTTTGCCAATGGCATATTCGGCCTCATAATCTTTAGCTAATTTCTCAGCAGTTTTGGCAGTATTATCATCCGGAACCGCAACTACTATTCTAATGGGAAATGTTTCGTCTAAAGACGCTTTGTATAGGCTTTCGTTTAGGGTTTTTAGGAGATCAACGGTATTGCCGGAACTCTCGATTTCTTTAGGTTCATTTTGCAATAACTTTCCTTCAGGCCAACAAGCATTCATAGATAATGACTAAGACTGGTGTACCAGAGTAATTTCGTTTAATTGGGTAGAAATCAAAATAAACACTACTAAGCTTCTATATCTCTAAAATCAGCTAAAAATATACCAGAATTAGACATCAAGTCATGTTGCATTTATATATATGCCACCACTCGAAATTACACAAACATACTTGGTTATATGGAAAATTATTTTAATTTATTTGCCGATCACGAATCTCACATTAAATATGAAGTATGTTAATAAGATTATCAATATCGGTGGAGAAGATTATGCTATAGCGATTACAGTTTCTGATAAGCCAATTGCTATCTATGTTAACAAGGTGAATAACTCGGATTTCGGCTCATATGTCTATTCCATTAACGGGCCCAACGGAGTATACCTGACTATACTACAGAATAGCGGGAATTACGAAATGGTACAATCTCTTAATTCATTATTAGTCGCAAAATATAAAAGGCCAGTATATTTGAATGTTAACGGTGATGTATCGAATAATGAACTTTTAATCACGTTGGTAACTGAAATCAATCTAATTCTATGAGTGAATGCATTCTCTTTTGGAACGAAACCAGCAGAATTTACCACGGACTCCCGTGACAAATTTGTGTTCCACAACAAATTGAGTGATCCATCGGAAGTAATCTGGAGAAACGGAAGGAGTGGATAGCCAATGATAAATTCCCGATGCTCTCCATCTCCCCACTATTGGTGAGAAAAGAAGAAAAATGAGCCTTGGGTTCTATATATAGTACACATGTGAATTCACAGACCTAAGATCAATATCAGCCTTGCCTAAGTTCATAGAAGTAAAGAAATTTAACTCTGTCAAATATGTACGGTATATAGAAAATGGTATCCATCGGATATACCTTGTATGTATGCAATCTTATAGAACGTCGATCCTTTTAACACCTAAGATAATCCGGTAATAATATCATTATTGCCGATAATCCTTTGTTCAACCGTATGCAACCACTGGCCGTTTAAATATAGCCGAAAACTGAAGCATAGAATAGTAGTACTTTTTAAGGAGAGAAACGAGTTAGCGAAGAGTTTGATAATATGCAACAAAAATGTGCTAGCTGTAGTCTCGCCATGCAAAATTTTATAAAAAAAAATTAGCCTATAACACAATTAGGGTTTATTAATAATTATACAAACCAGGATGTAATTCGTACATTCCAAATTTTCAAGCAAAGTTTATAAATATATATTCTTAAGATCTTCCTTATCTTTTTCTATCCGGGCATTATCATTAGACAAATATGCGAATGAATAATCTATAATATAGATCTTACCATCTTTCGAATAAAGCACATTTCTCTCACTAATGTCATTGTGAACTATTCCATTTTTATGTATGATTGCTAGTTGTTCAGCTGCCTTTTCGTAAGTAGCTTGATCTTTCGGCATTTCTTGTGTTTCAATATACTTAAATATATTAGTCATTCCTTGTCTGAAAAATCCTCCTTGGCAGCAAAACGATAGTTTTAAATTTTCATGTTCATACGCTATTGAGTTGAATTTAGGATCTTTTTCTAAGATACTATAGCACAGTCTTTCAGATCTATAGCTTGCTTTACATACAAGACTCTTTTTTCTTTCAATTTCACTTCTTGTAAACTCTTTGTTGATGAAAAAGTTATCGTAGAGAATGAAATCATCATTTGGATAATACCAAGGGTCATGGATTTTTATAACTACTCTCTCCGTTCCCTGGAATTCATCCTTCAAGAATTCTGATAGATAACTTGCTTCGACAGAATATACTTGACTATATCGATCATAACCATGTTTAAGTATATCAAATTTATCGGGAGGCACAATGATATCTTTCTCCTTGACTAATGTATCTTTTTTAGCGCTCTCAATTAAAGGATTATTGTCTCCATTAGATTCTTTAGAAGAAGGAATATTAGAAAATATTGAGTTACTTTCAATGCTGCTAATATCATTCAAGTTTCTCTGCTCTATAGCTCCTTCTATATCTGGTCCAAAACTTCCACTTAATCTACTTCGGCTAGATCTAGCTCTTTTAGACTTCATTACCTTTGCATATTCTTCATCATTCAACCTATATAATTTTGTAAGTTTTGTCATTTTTGTCTTTATTTCTTTGATCTTCTCTCCATCAACATGAGATTTATTCAAAAAATCTAAAAGTGTTTGACGAAGTGTCACATTGGCTGAATGACAATTCTTTACGGTATAATTTATGGGAATTTCTCTAGGTACATCGTTGCAAGCCGTTTCTCCTGAATATTTACTCATAATAGATGTACATCTAGTCAAGTCAATTTCAAGAAATATATAAGTATAGGAATCTGTCAAAATACCTCTGTTACATTTATGGCTCAACATCTCACAAGTAACTTGTCTTAGAAATTTTCGTAAAGGTGGAGGTTTCCTACCTTTTGAAACGTCTTCCTTCAAATTGCCAAATAAATCCTTGAGATCAAATTTGCCATTTGGCCCAAAGTAAATTGGACTTATAGGAAATTGTTTGAATTCCACGCATGAATATACCGAGTTAAGACTGTTGGGTACATAAAGTCCTAAATCTACTTTTGTCGTGGATGGAGTTTTCTCTGACAATCTTGGGTCTTTTAATTTTTCAGAATCAAGAATAAAAGATTGATCCAAAATTTCTTCTAAAAATTTACAGAGGGGTTTGAAAAGAACATGCCTGGAGTTAATTATATACTCGGGCTCCAGAGTTTCTTCAGCTGTTCTTTGAGCTTCTAATTCTCTAACAATGCAAATTAACGAATAAGCATCGACGAAATCATTTTTGCATATCTCATTCATTGTTTCTTTTAAGTGTTTATCTTCAATTTCCAAGCAATTTCCTTCGTAATTGAAGTCGCACATACTTACCATAAATGATCCAGTTCGTTCACTTCCTCTATATGGAGGCATATCAGAAATCCTTTCATAATATTTTGATTTATATTCATATTCAAAAACTGGAAGGCTCATGTAGAATCTGAAGAATTTTAGCATCAAGACTTTTCTTCTACTAATTGATTGGAGAAAGCTAGTCATAAATCCTTGATATATAAAACGGAAATAATTGACCTCTTCCTGGCTACTCAATCCAAACATAAATTTAATTACAGAATCGGTAGTGGCTGGAGTAGTATGCCATTCTCTGTTCCAGTTACGATAATCATAAGTTTCTTTATGATTTCGGATTTTCTGCTTTATCAAATTGGTTAAATGAGAATTAGCTAACCTCCTAAGCTTACTTTTATTTAAATCCATTCTTTCAAACTTTGTCGAGCTTTAGCTTTACCCAAAATGAATAAAAGAAATCGTGGAAGTTGTTCTCTAACATCAGGGAAAAAGTATCCTTTGAGTTTTCAATCTATAAGTATTATCCTAATAAAGTTAAAGTAGTGTCGTTAATTAAAATATTGACACATTTGATTTTGTGTCATCAAAGATTTTATGGTACGAAATTCCTGTATTAAAGGCCAACACATATCTTACTTGTAACATCTATATTATAGATTATTCATTCACATATTTGTCTAAGGATAATGCCCGGATAGAAAAAGATAAGGAAGATCTTAAGAATATATTTTATTGAGAATATTTGTCGTCTATGTAGCGAATTTAAAAACTATTTCCATATAACACGTATTAAGTAGTTTTAAACTGAACATTCAATGCTGGTGAACCATCTATCGAATAAAGCACATTTCTCTCACTAATGTCATTGTGAACTATTCCATTTTTATGTATGATTGCTAGTTGTTCAGCTGCCTTTTCGTAAGTAGCTTGATCTTTCGGCATTTCTTGTGTTTCAATATACTTAAATATATTCGTCATTCCTTGTCTGAAAAATCCTCTTCGGCAGCAAAACAATTGTTTCACATTTTCGTGTTCATTCGCTATTGAGTTAAATTTGGGATCCTTTGCCAATATCTAATAGCATATTCTTTCAGATCTATAATTAGCTTTACATGCACGGTTCTTTCAATTTCAATTTCACTGCTCGTAAATTCTTTAGTTTAAATATTTCATTGTAGAGAATGAAATCATCATTTGGATAATACCAGGGTCATGGATTTTTATAAATCCTCTCTCCATCCCCTGAAATTCATCCTTCAAGAATTCTGATAAATAGCTTGCTTCGACAGAATATACTAGACTATATCGATCGTATCCATGTTTAAGTATGTCAATATTATTGGGAGATACAATGATATCTTTCTCCCTTTCCAAATTCCCTGATTTATTACTTTCAATTAAATCATTACACTCCTCATCAGATCCTTTAGCAGTAAAGATATTGGAAAATGCTGAACTCCTTTCAATACTGCCAATATTATTTAAGATTGTTTGCCGAAGTGTTACATTAGCATTGTGACAGGTTTTAACCGTATAATTTAATGGTAATTATCTAGGTACTTCAACATTAGCTATTTTTCCTGAATATTTCTTTATGAAAGGAATACTTCGCTTCAAACCAATTTCAAGAAAAATATACGTACATGAGTCTGTCAACATATCCCAATTATTTTTATGGCTCAACATTTGATATGCAATTTCTCTTAAGAATTCTGGCAATAATAACGAATTTTTTCTTGAACTTTCTCATCTAAATCTCCTAATAGGTCCGTTGAAGTAAACTTTCCATTTGGTCCAAAATATTTAGGTTAGATGGGAAATCTTTTGAATTCAACACATGAAATTACCACACTTCTATTCATGGGCAAGTAAAGTGCTAAATCCACTTCCGCTATAGATTGACTTTTCTCGGATGATTCTGAGTCTTTCAATGGCTCATCATCTATACCAAAAAGACTTGCTTAAAGACATTTCTAGTAAAAACCGAAGTGGAATAAATAGTTTAAACAAAGAATTTCTTAGAAAATATTGTTCCCGTTTTCTATCAATTTCGTTAGACTTATCGTTGATATCGATAAGTTCAATGATTCTTCTTAAAACTCCCCGATCTATAACCCCATCGTCAAATATTTCGTTCATTGTTTCCGTTAATGCAGAATCTTTCACTCGTCTGTAGTTTCCTTTGAAATCAAAATCACACATCCTTAACATAAATTTTCCAGTTTGTTCGCTTCCTTTAAATGGAGGCAGATCTTGAATCTTTCTATATTTAGATGTATATCCATATTCAAACACAGATAGACTCATATAAAATCTGAAGAACTGTAACATCAATGTTCTATCTTTACCAATTTTCAGTAAAAAGTCATAGAGAACGTCATGATACAATGAACGAAGATAATTGATCTCCTCTTCTCTATTAGTGCGTGAGCCAAACATAAATCCTAGAATTGAATCGGTTGTTGGAGTAGATATTCTCCATTCTCTATTCCATTTATGATAATCATGTGTTGTCCTGTGATTATGGATCTTCTCTCTAATCAATAAAGTTATCTGACTCACTGCTCTGGTTTCAAGATTATATAGATCAAGATTCATTTTAGAGATGCCTCAATAAGAGACGCAGGAACATTTTCCAACTATTACTCTAGCATTTGGAGAGCAAACAATATTGATAATTGAAGTTGTAAAATGTACTTGAATGTAAAGATTTATAGTTATAATTATACGAGATATGACACAAACCAGAAATTTGTGCGATGCATTGCACGACTCTCATCTCCATCGCCTTAAGATAATTTTTCATATACAATCGTATTTGCTAACTACATCTAGATTGAAAATGGAAGTGAACAGACCTAGAGCGACTCAAAGGTCCAGGAAGGGTAAGAAAAGTTGGAGAAAAAATGTTAATATCGATGATGTTGAAGAAGGGTTACAAGAAGTCAGAGACAAAAAAATTATTATGGGCGATGAGTTTGATAATGATTTCATAATTGATACGACTGGTGATGATAAGCTCAGATCAAAGAACACTAAAACCTTAAAGTCTCAGGAAATTTTGACTAATAAGTCTAAGGTTGCTCCATTATTAGTGGAAAGAAATAATAAGAGAACCATTCAAGGTGTTGATAAATCTGAAATCCACAGATTAATGAGGTTATCAGGTAAGGTTCAGGGTGAATCAAAGATGTATGCAAGAATAGAAAAAGATGGCATTACAAACGTTGATACTAAGGATATTTGGGGAGAAACCGAAGAAGATAATAGACCGGACTTTTTAAAGAAGAATAGTGATAAAGAAGTTACTAAAGCTTCTAGAGTTCCAGAAACCCTTAAGCATAAACCGATCAGAATAGCAGAAAAAGAAGATATTGTTGATGCCGGTAAATCATATAACCCTTCGTTAGAGTCATGGAAGAGTTTAATAAATAAGGAATATAGTGGCGAATACGAAAGAGAACTTCAACGTCAAGCTATTATAGATCATCAAGAAAAAATTAAGCTTTTAATTGCAAGCTTGGATAATGACGAAGAAGCAAGCGATTCTGAAGAAAATGTTTCTGATAAAGAAGCTGATGCAGAAAATGATGACTTTAAGCTTTCTATTAACCAGCCAACACAAGTTAAGATCAAAACTAAAACTATAAGAAATAAAGAATTGAAGCACAAGAAGAGATTAGAGTTAGAAGAGAAACTTAAAGAATTAAAGGCACAAGTTAAAGAATTAGAAAAATTAGATGATATAAATGAAGTTGTTAATGAGAAACTTTCAAATACAAAAACGAAAATGGATAAGGCTCCAAAGAAGCTTTTCAAATATAATTCCATCCAAAAACCTCTTGAGGTTAAATTATCCGATGAATTGACTAGTAATTTGAAGGACTTGAAACCAGAGGGTAATCTATTGTACGATCAAATGTTGAACTTACAAACTTCTGGTAAGGTTGAAACCAGAATTCCTGTTGCTAAGAGAAGAAAGTATACACCAAAGATTACCGAAAAATGGACATACAAAGACTTCAAGTGATCTCTATCCCATGCATTCTACTTATCGTTCTAAATTATATAATTCATTCAGTTTTCCTACATTTCGTAATAAACATTACATCGAGTCATTATGTATTTTATTAACCTAGATTATAAAACCACAATGTTTTAAATTTAAATAATAATATGATAATTTAGTGAAATAAGAATGCTAATTAACCTCATGTCATTAAGATAAGTCCCAGTTTCCTGTGACATATCCTCTGTATAATCTTTCTCTGAAGGAGAAAAATTGGTCTCTATATGGAGTCCAGTATCTTTGTAATTGGACTTCAGCAGTCTTGAAATGTTCTGGTGCAATAGGCTCAGCGGACTGCCCTCTCTTTACTCCTGTTAACAAGAAGTCTCTCTTCATCATGTTTTCATCCCATGAATCTAAGTCGAATCTGTCCTTCTTCCAACCGTTATCCCAGTATCTAATGAATCCAACACCGTGACCGGCCAAACCGAAAAAGGCGGTCATGATGGCATATGGCAATAAACCTTCGAATGGAACTGGCATTATGCTATATCTATTGTTGTGTTTATCGTCTACCTAACTTTTTAAAAATGTGCAAATTACATTTGATATTTGATTTTTTTGATTGGACGGATTTCTGAGAAAAATGATATCACGTGATTGTACACATGAGAATGAGATCACAAAAAGGAACTTAGAGTACATAATATCTGTGTCTATCATAATATATAATCAGTTTAATCTTATTATATACGGGTATGTCTTTATATATATTAGAGGGGAGTAGGGCAATTAGCTTCTGCTAATCAAGATTAGGTCCCCATAATTGTTGAACAAATCTGTCCATTCTCACTGCAATTCGCAGCTGTGCCACAGTCCACGGATGATTAAGCATTTGTCTAGGACTTGGTCTCTCATTACTATTCTTTCTCAAGCAGTATGAGATAAAGCTCTTAAACGATTCACTCCAGTATATTCCTTCCAGGGGAATATCTTCCAATGTAGGTTCATATTCTAACATTAACGATAACAACTCTATTGGGCCAAGTGGCTGTTGATCTTCGGTAGAAAATGGGAACTTACAGGTTGCTACTTCTAAAAGCGCGAGGCCCAAGGACCACACATCGCATGTGACGGTATAAGGTTTACCCATGATTCTTTCGGGTGCCATATAGTATTGAGTACCAACGAAAGTTGTCGCGAGTGAGTTAACCACTTCACCACTAACACCAAAATCGCACAACTTAATATTACCTTCCGAGTCTAGAAGAATGTTTGATGGTTTAATATCTCTATGAATAATTTTTTGTTGATGCAAATAATTGAGCCCTTTTAATATTGATTCGGCAACTTTGCCTAAGACCTTTTCATTGATTCTATTAGTTGGATCTAGCTCGATAGTACGTTTATAAATAGCATCTAATGATCTTCCTCCCATGTATTCCATGGCAATACCTATCATCTGCTGGCTCTGAACCATGAAAGTACCGTAATATTTGACGATATTGGGTGAATGACACAATCTATTATATTGTAGTTCTCTTATTATTTGTTTCTGTACGTCTGCGTTGGGATCTGCATTAATAAGCTTCAAAGCAAATACCTTTGACCCACTTTTCAATTTACACTTTGATACACTTCCACCATTTCCTTCGCCTAACTTATTAATTTCCACAATTTGGTTTGTATCAGCAATCACCATCCAATCGTCTGGAGTTAGCACTTCTATGTCCACTGGTTCAGTGAACTCCTTGGTCACATTGAAATGATTACCATGGAATCCTTTTCCACTATTTTCATTATTGTCATTAATATTGTCATTATGATTACTTCTACTGCTACTACTGCCAGAGTCCAATATAAACCCAGGACTATCAGCCAGGGTTTCCTTACCATTCATTGTATCAGATGAGCTGGAGTAACTCCCACTGATTTTAGTAAAGTCAATTGGAGGAGGTTTCCTTTTTAGATTACTTCTCTTTGGAGTTTCACCTGCAGATCCCAATGTTCCTCCTCCAGGTATGCTGCTCGTAGGTATAGTAAGATTCGGAAGTCTTTGATCATTCCCTCTTTTTGTCGTGGGCAAATTAAATATTGGAGGTGGATTCGACATTGGCACAACTCATCCAGCTTATGATACGCTAAAATTGGTTTTCTGATAAATTCTGGCGTGTTCCACCAAGCTTTTTAATTGATAATAATCAAGGTATTAATGCCACTATTTTTCGCTAAAGCTCTATATTTATAATTGGTACTACACCTGTTATATATATGCAACACTTATAATTTTACACCAGTTTTACTTCACGTGTATTACTGTGTACGATGGATTGATTTAGCAAATGACAATTATATTTTCTTTGATTTTGTCTCACAAGCGTACCCCTAATTTTAAATGGTGCGACTCGTCTACTGTGTGAAAAAGAGTTATTATGTAAGAAATATTTTAAATCGATGTAAACTGGTAATTATGAATGCTATAGAGTTTATTTGTTTATAGACTTCTTCTTTGCTGCTGTCTTCTTAGCTGGTGCTTTTTTAGGCTTCACTTCTTTGATAAGCTTGTCTTTCTTTGTGTCTATACTATCAGAAGTTTGTTCTTCTTCTTCTTCATCTTTGACAGTGTCATCTTCTATGACATCTTCAAAGTCGACAGTTTGCTTTCTTACAGAGCCTGTGCCTATAGAATTACCGGTCTTGTATATAGCCATTGGATGGGAGGTGCTGTTGTATTTTCTAGTAAAAGCGGTTTTGACTTTAGTAGGTATTTTCTTCAAAAGGACCTCACCTTTGTTATCTCCAATACCAAAGTCAATAATACAGTCCCAATCCTCTTTGGAAAGGTAATAGTGGTCCATCATGTCGATAACTTCGGCAATTCCTTCGTCGTGTTCGTGAATAATTGGCTCTGTAAGCTTTTTCGACAATAATGGGATGTACTCTAATCTCAATTCTGACTTATCAGTAGATGTCCTAAGACGGGTATGATATTGTAATTCTTGCAAGAGTCTGCTGTATTTCATGGCTTTAGAATTCTGACCCAACCAGCCAGCAAAATTTATTCTTTGGGTGATGGTACCTGCTACTTCAGATGCTGGTCTTACAGACGACATAACGGCGTGGAAAGGTAAGAGACTCCATTGCTGTTCACTAGATCTAATTAACGAGTTGATGTGGTCGGATTGGGAAATAGAATCGGCGGCATTTGCTACTCTTTCTAGATGATCAAGTGCACTATTAGAATTGCTTGGTCTAGTTGCCAAATAATTTTCCTGGATCATCAACGGGGTGAAATCAATGTCATTGAAATAGAGGTCAATTTTGTCATTTAATGTGTGATTAGCATTAGGATTATAGATTTGGCCATTTAATAATTTCGAGGTAATGTCAAACGGCTTAAGAATTGTTTGCTTTTTCCATGCTTTTGCAAAATCTCTAGCTTGTTCATGACCAATGACTTTCTGTGTCTTGGAAACAGTAGATAATAAATTGATCATTTGTCTCATATCATTATTTGTGGCTTGTACTAACTGATTTATAATGGTAGGGTCCAATTTAATCTTTTCTCTTAACGAAATAGTCATTAATCTTGATTTAACTTCAGTTTCTGAGGGCCGTCTAAATGGCAAATCAAATGTAGTTCTGTCAAATGTTCTCATTTTTGGTAACGACTTATCATTACAAATCAAAATCATAGGCATTTTAGTGATCTTGCAGAAAGAAGATAATGCGCCAGCACCACCTCTGTCACCACTAGACATACCATCTACTTCATCCATAATAAGACAAAATTTTTTATCATTTTTATGACTATGTTCAGTATCACTTTGTCCCTTGAAGAAACCGACTACAGATGTATTATTAAGTACTGATTTGACACTAGAATTCAACAATGACTTGGATCTAATATCTGATGCATTCTTCTCCAAGATATCGTATCCTAGGTTCTTAGCAATTAAATGAGCAGCACTAGTTTTACCGATACCTGGAGGACCACTAATTAAACATGCTCTGAAGACACCAGATCCATCAGCGCCAGGATTTTTGAAACCTTCCTTTGAATACTCAAACCAGTTCTCAAGCCACCTTTGTAATTTTTGAATTTGACCCTTATTACCACACAATTGAGTTACTGAGGTAGGTGCATATTTTGTAGTCCATAATTTGTCATCATTAGTAAAAGTCCGTGAAGTCAGGATAACTTCAACCTTATTACCATTGCTCCTTTCTGAATGTTTACCTTGAGCTTTTTTAGCTTCTTCCTTTTCTTGTTGAGTTTCTCTCATCGCTTCTGCTTCTGCATCTTCAATTATTTTACGTTCTTCTTCCTCCCTTTTTTTACGGGCCAAGATAGCTGCATCTCCACTTCCACCATCAACAGGCATGCTTTGAAGAAGCTGGATAAACCCATCCTCATTAATAGCCTTGATCTTATTAGTCTTTATCTTTTTGACTTTTGATGGACCAGCATCATCCCCTATAACAACCAAGGATGTTTTACCAGAAATAGATTTTGTTACCTTAGCACCATATTTTTTTGCTAAATTCTCAGAAGTGTCACGATCTAATTTGGGTAATACCCCAGTGAACACTATTGTCAATCCTGATAAGCAATTTGGTTGAGCTTCAGGTATGTCAACAGGCTCCCCAGCTTGTTGTGGTTGACCTTTTGCTGATGCAAAAAAGTTGAATTTTTTAGTGTCGTTGCCATCAGCATCTGGTAACTCGGCATCAGGAATAGTCTTTAGAACCTCTTCTGCAGACAATACTTTACCTGGCGCATTATTGATCGAATTACTCTCTTCCTTGACGTTTTTCTTTGCTTCTTTAGCATTCTTCTTTACAGGTGAAGTAGCTTCTTTTTTGGTCGAATTGGCTACTCTTCTTTGGGGTTTTGCTTTCGCTGCTGGTTTCTTGTCTTCAATGACTTCAATATCGTCGTCTAGCTGCATTTGATCGTCGTCTTCCGAATCCAAAGTCACATAATTCTTGGGAGCTGCTCTTCTTTTTCTAGGTAAAGGTTTAACTGGCTCGTCGTCGATGTCTATCACTTCAGTCTTGGTTCTTTTTGCTGGTGGCTCTACGTCACTATCAACAGGATCACTCTTCACCTGTTTCTTCTTAGATGGCGTCCCAGAGGTCTAAAATAAATTTAAGTTAGTATTTAACACTCTCAATTGATTAGCCCCCATAAACACTTACTGGTGCTTTACTCTTTGAGTCTTTATTCCCAAAGAATTGTCTAATATCAACCATCTTATTTGTATGTATACAAATAGTTAAGAAGCAATACAATTCGAAATTTTAATTATTACGCGGTTCTACATACACGCATTCTTTTGGTGCTAAATCTAATTAAATGGCTAAATAGAATAGAAAATATGACTAGTTTTGTGTAGCTTAAGCTTAGAATAAGTAGTATTAATTGGTTCACTTTCCACTAGACTCTTTCTCTAAGAAATCAGTCCACAAGGAAACAAAACTCTGTCTTCCCGACTTATCTCCATCTTGGGCAGTTTTCGCAGACTGATTATGAGATAACCCAGCAGATACCTTTTGATGTTCATCCCATTCTAAAAGGGCACTTATAAGCTGAAGTGCTTCGAATTTCTTTGAGTCACCTCTAGGGAATTGTAAGAAACTGATTATGACGTTTGAAATTAATTCTTTATCAATGGTATTGTTAGAACTACCCAGTTGTTGCTTTAACATTGTCAATGCTTTAGTAAGATGTTCGTTCAATATTATGGCTTCGTGTCTTAATTTTCCAATTATAAGCTGTTTATTGTTAACTTCAATCTTGACACTGTCAAGACTAGAAAGTTCACTTTCAAGTGAAGTAATTTTGGTTGTATTTTCGTTGATCTTAGCTTCAAGATCGGCTTTTTCAGCTTCTAAAGCTTGTATGGCACTGTTAGCTAAGTCTAGTTGTTTCAGACTTTCTGAAGTTATAGATTCGATAGTTGAATTCTTGGTTTCAAGAGAAATATTGAACTGAGAAATTGCCTCTTGTAAAGATTTTACTTCATTATCCTTTAAGGCTATTTTCTCGGTAAGTTCTTCGATATTTAGTAATAATGTTTTGTTCTCCATTTGTACTTCATTTTCTGCGAGTTTGACTTCATTCAACTCCGCTTTTAATTCGTTGATCTTTTTAGTTAGCCTGGAGTTAGCATTTTCCAAGTCATATTTCTCATCCTGTAAAGTAGAATCTTTTGTTTGAAATTCCCTTCTAAGAGCAGTCAAAGAAGTCGAAAGACGATCACACTCGCTATTCAAGTCATTACTCTCCTCCGTCAATTTTTCAATAGTACTATGCAATTGCTCATTCAGAGAAGTCAACAGTTCAACTTTGGCTATCAATTCTGAATTCGCCTCCTGTTGGCTAGATAATTTTTCTTTCGTCTCTTCCAATTCGACTTGAGCTTCTTTCATTTTGGAAAATACCGATTTCATTGATGACAATTTACTTAACAACATATTATATGAAGATTTAGTATCATCTCTCTCAGTTTCTGCTACCTGAAGTCTCCTTTTAAGTTCCTCTACTTCTTCCAAAGACTCTGAATCATAATTTTTGTTGTCTTCATTGTTCTCAGGTAATGATTTATGTTTGATCTCATTTTCAACCTCTGTCAATTTTTGATCTTTTTCTTGTATCACTATTTCCTTCTCTTCCAATAGCTTTGTCTTCTCTTCAACTTGCAACTTTAATTGTGCAATTTGCTCTTGTAATAACTTGGAAACATCTCCATTTTCATCACCAGATTCCTCTATAGGAGTAGAACACGGTGATTTTTCTTCCATATCTTCTTTTGACCCGTTGCTTTCTTGGGTCTTGTTTGATGTTCCATTTGAGCTTTTATTCAGCTTCTTTTTATTCTTAGCCATGTCTGTTGCACAAATTAATTAAACCTCTGTTTTGTTAATTATATTTAGACCAAGTGTTTTGGTCTTGTCTACAGGACAATGGATTTTTCACGATAATTAGTCTAACAAAAAATGTTACCAGATAATGATTATCGTACCACAGTAATACAAACTACAAAGTACGTGGTATTAATGCTAATATAAAGCTACACGCTTGGTTAAGTGATTTTTTTTACTGTAGCAAACATTCAAATGTATTAACCTATACAATACACATTCTCAAACACATAGTAGTAGTATCTTTAACATTAAAACGTTTTATTATGAGTTAGGAGAATATAAAATCATTTTATACACATTGACAACAAATACAACTTAAGAATATAATGGAATAATATATAATAGTTCTTCAGATAAAGTTGATTTAGATGTTAGATGGGTAAAGCATGATTCTAACGGAAGCACCAAAGGTCTTTGGTGGTAAGTTCTTCTTGAAGTTAGCTCTGACTAAACCGTTGTTACCGTGTGGTCTGGTAACCTTACCCCAGATGACTCTGATCTTAGAACCTCTGACTTCCTTGGAA
This sequence comes from Schwanniomyces sp. yHRVM31, assembly GCA_030462985.1. NCBI lineage: Eukaryota > Fungi > Ascomycota > Pichiomycetes > Serinales > Debaryomycetaceae > Schwanniomyces > Schwanniomyces sp. yHRVM31. The sequence continues at coordinate 11,634 of JAKVQU010000095.1, read as the reverse complement.
GCTCTGTAAACGTAAGCGATTCTCTTACCTAAGTAGAACTTAGCTTCTTGAGCGTTGTTAACACCTTCAACTTGAATCAAAGAAACATTTGCGTTGGTGACGCTTTTAGAACGTTGGTAAGAAACGTGTCTACCTTTAACGTATACTATAAATAAGTTAGTATTCACTTTTGAAATTTGATTAACTACGGTATTCGGTATGTGACTCGTGGACTTTATAATATGGATATGTGCTTCGAAATGCTTTTATATGCTTTAAGTCATCCAACCACTGATATTTTTGATATCTTATTGAAAACTCTTATATTTGGTCGATGTGATTTATTTTCTTCAAACCAAGTAAGAAAAACTCTACTAAGAACATTTGAAAGACTTAATTTGGACTCTTACACTTAACAACTTGGGAATTTCCTCAATTTAATTCTCTCTAAGTGATAATTTTTCAACCACCTTCATCATCCATACAAAGACTAATTCAAGTTGCACACTTCATACTACTTTCCACGATACATTCTACCATTGTTTTGAATAATTATAACATACATCTGTGAGATTCAGCCATTTTAACTCTATAGTGTCTAATTAACTAAAGGTAATTTGGTTTCTTCAAATAAAAATTTTTAGTATAATCTAAGAGTATTACCTAACCCACCACCGCAGACCGCACTACTGGGATGATGAAAATTTCTCGAAAATTTCCTGGGATTTTGTGTAACTTCATTGTAACTATGGGTGTTGAGGTGTTTTCTCAGAAAATCGTGTGAGAGAGAAATTCACACAAAAATCTGGCAGTCTTGGTCACGTTTAGCCCTATGTTATTACACGTGGTTGCCCTAATCTTGTTTCATTATCCTGTGATTTTCGTTACCGGACTCGGAATATTATACCAGCTGTTATAGTTATTCCTTGCATATGCGAATAATTCATGGCAAAATCCAGCATTATGGCAAGTTACAAGTTACCTACAGTTCAAGAGTTATAAATAATTTAATTCAATAAATTGTACATATCTAACGTATTCGCTAAGGTGTAAATTAGCATTAAGCAAAGTTAAATGTAGAAAAAGAGCATTAGCAGAAGAGTGTAGCTACGATAAAACCAATCCGTAGTCCCGGTGTATGGAGAGTTGAATGTATTGTATGTAGTTTAACGGGGACAACGACAATTTATAGCTTGATTTATAATTCAATTAGAGCTATGAAACAGCGTTTAGATCTTGATTTCAGATTCTGATTGCCACTTAGACAAATCGAATCTCCAGTGTTTGGAAGTACCCTTATCATGCTTAGACTGCTTCAAGGTACCAGATGGGGCATTATGTGTGGACAAGTTGGCTAGGTTTGTTAAGTTGGTGAAAGAGTCTAAAAGAGGCTCTTCGGTATCATAATCAACTTCCCTGAACCATCTAGTAGACCAGGTGCTACCAGCTTCTTGTTCTTCTTTTCTCATTTCACGTTGTTCATTTTCAATGATGGACTTCTCCTTGTGAATTAAATCGTAATCAGACTTCTTGATCGCTTCACTAACTTTCGACCAGGCCCTTCTGGATTCCAATTTGTGTTGCTCTTCTACTGGCTTAACCACTAAGACTTCTGGAGATTTATTTTGAGCATCGTAGAACAATTCATCAGATTTCGATGAAGGGGTGCTAGAACCCTTCTTGATATATGACTTACCAGACCATTGTCCGCTAATTGTTACAAAGGCTTTTTCCTTGTTCAGACTAGATAATTGATCACGGAAAACTCTTGCCTTGAATGTGTTCTTCTTACCAGAGAAATAACCTCTACCAGAGAAATCGACACTAGCAATGTATCCATTTGAGGCTTGAATATATGAGGTGCCTTCTAATTCTACAAATGGTGAAGCAGTGATTAATCCTTCGATGTGCAATGGTGGCAAAGTAATGATATATGACTCGTTCAAATCCTTAAATTCTAAAATAGCATGACCGTATTGCTTGACATTAATAGTAGTAGCGGATATAGTAGCAACGATACCATTGTATCCTTGTAAGGAAACTTTATTCTTATCATTGAAGATGGTGTATGCGGTGACTGGAGGATGGTGACTGACTTGTTCAGACAATAATACAGTTTCACCTAACTTTCCTCCTTCGGACTTATCTTCCCACTTACCCACAAATACTTCACCTAAGAACGGGTTCAATGGCTTCTTTTCGGAGCCCATACTTTCGTTTCTAGAACAGTATTGTGACCTTAAGGTAGAAATGAACCACTTGGTGACGGCAATGATTCTTTTCAATGCCATAGCATCTTTCTCCATTGCATCGGCCCCTTCGGATTCCAATAAGAAAGCAGGTTCAATTAACAAGTCAGGATGTTCGCCCCAGTACTGAGAGTACTCTGCTTGGGATGTAGGAGACAAGATAAATGGAGGTGCTGTCAACGAAGCTAAGTCACCATTAAACGATGCAATTGACTTAAGAAACGACGTCCAAGAACTGGAGGAAGCGACACTAGACATCTTATGTTAATCTCGTGTTATATGATACGTATTAGATTGACACAACCAAAAAAACGTTGATAAACATATACGAATTATACGATAATTTTTTGTGGACTGGGAAATGAACACAGCCAGAAAATCTCACAAGTTGCTCACACGTGAAATGTGAATTTGCACCCAATGAATATGGAACCTCCAACGATTTGGAGAGGTTTAAATGGTTAGATATTATATCAGGTGGAGCTAGTACAGCATGTAGTAGATCAATATATAGCGTTTGTGTGAAGTTTGCTTTTGAAAAACGGAACAGGTACAAAAGAAATGTCCTTTCGGAGTGACGGAACTGACCAATGAGACGAGAAAAAAGGAAGTAAAAATAAGAAATGACTACTTCCGTACTATTTGGAGATATTTATAGGCAATATAAGTTTGGGATATAGTAGGTTATAGGATTTTCAACATTTAAAGAAAAGTTGAGATGTTCTCAGTTCTCATTCATTTGGATATATCGGTGTTTTGTGTTCCATAATGAAGCCAGTGAGTTATGTGTTAGACTAACTTCATAAAGAAGCTTTCAGATTCTTTATGTATTTATTGGAAGTTAACGTTTCATTTATATGGAAGAATAATAATTTAATGCAATCTGTCTTGTTATTGTTCAGGTTGCAGTTGCGAAATATACTTGTACTTTATTTGGAAAAGCATACCGAAGAAGAGTTAAAAATTGATATATTGGGGATATTTTAATGTTTAATTAAATGCTGTAGTATAATTTTTTGTTAATAGTTTATGCTTCTAGGATTTTTTCAATTTTAAAGATCTTGTAGAATTATTAAAATATTATACATTTTTATAAAATGAAGTAAATAAAAAGAATAATCTTGAAAATAATAATGATATTATATAACTAGATAGAGAATTTTATAATCATCAAGCTAATACAAAATAAATAAGATACTTACGTAAAAATTATGATTCTTGGATTTATATGGTAATATAGTGAACAACGTAGAAAAACTTTTTATTATTCACTAAATTCAATTGTAAGTAATCATAATATAGAGTAATTACTTTGTTTAAGCTCGATATTTAATGCAGAATCCTACATCACTAAATATTCATTAATCCATATATCCATATATATATAAATAGTACAGACCTTTGTGGCATTTTATATTGTAATTTCCCTCTAAAACACTATAATTTGATATAAATCCCATACAGATCCAATACCAAAGCAATGCCAGTGAACAATCCACAATAGACAAAAAGTACCAAGAAGGCAATAAAATCGGAGCACGATAAGGTGTCTATGGTCATATTCACTAATCCGGTACCCAAATTGGCTAACAAAAAAATTGTCAAACCATTGGCATTAATAGCTTTAAAGATCCTGGACTCAGCATTCCCTCTCAAGAAATATTTGTCAATCATGTTAAATGCTAATAACATCACTGAGTTATATGACACTGTCCAGATAATGTACGAGAGGTTGGCCAATCTTCTGGATACAGAAGTGAAATAAAACGATTCCTTTACCAACCAAAATAATGCCTGGTAAAATACGCTACATATAATAAGTCCCTCGGTGGTGGTTACTGTAAAGAGGTTGCGTTTTTTCATATCTTTGAATGCACGATAAGTACTCATCTTCAATAAGTTATTTGGAGTTTGAAAATCTGTCAACACAAAGGATCCAAAAGATTGGCCAAATAAAAATATACTGAAATACCCAATGAAAGAGAAAATACCTTCCTTATTCATTGTGACGATATTATCCATTCTATTGTCAGACCTTAAAATAAACTCTAGTAAATTTGTTTGGTTGAGTGCAAATTCGTATACCAAGCCAATTATAAGTGCAACAATGGCTCGAGGAACAATATTGAGAATAGGATCCAAAATCCCTAAAAATATTGGTAATAACCCAAGAGTCATAAAGAAATTCCAGTGGATCCCGTATTCGGTGACATGTTCTTGATATTCTAAAGTCTTCACACTCAATAATCTGATAACTCCGAGCACCAATACTGGAATGGCCTTATAAGTGTTTCTAATCACCAATTGCATATACTTGGAGAAAGAAAACTTATAATCTGGGTTTCCTGGATGAAATGTTTGCTTAATCAAAGCTCTGGAGTTCACAAGTCCCATAGAAAACACAAATGATCCTACACCTAAATCCATCATAGAAGTGCCCCAAGTTTCGACCTTAGCGAATCTTCTGGGAAAAATGTGGAAATCCACCGCAAGAATAGCAATATTTGTCAATACCATCATTATTGCTCTGTATGCCGTAATGAATGGCTTTCTAACAAGCAATTCTTCCTTATTAGCTTTGCTGGCCGGTTTAGCTGTGTATTTCGGCTTATTCAAGATATAATAGCATACACACGGCCCAAGAACCACAGAATATAGCACACCCACATTTTTACTATACAAAGTCAATGAACAGAGTGTACTCAACACATTTAATGCAAAGTCCAACGGAAGAGGGGCCGATTTTCCTGTTCCTGAAGTGATCAACATGTAACCCAAATACCCAGCCAATCCCACAGCTGTGACATTATAAATTTCCAGTACACTTCCACCTAAGAGTCCTGTCACAAACTGCTCCTTTTGTACCTTTAATGACATTTATACTGGCAATTGTAGTGATAATTTGTGTCACTAAGATTAGTGCTAGGTGTTCCACTGAAAAATTGAGACTCCAGATATTTCGCATTGAGAATTAAATTACACTAATAGTGAAGGAACATCAGTAACATCTCATTAAATATGAGCAGTATGCTGGACGAAATTTCAGCTTTAGATAGTAATTCTTCTATGGCAGGATCTGAGGAAGATAACAGAACAAAAGTAGACGAATTTTCGGAGCCAGGAACCCCCACAAAGTCAGTGAAAAATCTTGATGAACTTGACAAGAAGATCAAAATGTATGGTACTACAACGCCAAAAATACAGATATCTTCGAGCGAGACGGTGTTGTCGTTATCGCCCTATAGTTCTAACAGCAATTATGGTGACGAAGGCGTACTATATTCGGATTCCGATGGGTTATCGCTGACCTCATTGGAATTAAAGCCAGAGAAGTCTAACATTTCGTGGGACACAACTTCAGTGAAGCTAAAAACTAGTGGAAGTGGAACAGAAACACCCAAAAGTAGAAGAAGACTCAGTCCGAGACGACCAGATGAAGAAAAAGCGTCTGCTTCAGGTACTCCGAAGCCTCGTAAGAAACTTAGAAGAAAGTCCAATAAGTCTGATGGAGATAGTGAAAGATCATACCGTTCATCTGTACGTCATTCTGAGTACCCTGGCGGGTCTGGGTATAGTCTGATGCCTGCACCAGGTAAGATCTTCCGTAATTTACTCATTCTAGAAGAAGACCTCCGTCAACAAGTTTCTCAGCAAAGGGCACTTAGAAGAAAGTATTTAACATTTTTGGCTATTCTTTGTTCATTGATCACTTCGATCGCCCACTACTTGTTCTTCACAGACCCCAATAATACTGCTAGTGGCACGCTAAGAATCATTTTGCAATTCACATTATTGGGATTGTTGGTAACAGTAATGTTGTACCATCTTTCTGGTGAATATCAGAAGACTATTGTGCTTCCTAGGAAATTTCTTTCGTCAACAAACAAGGGGTTAAGACAACTTAATGTAAGATTGGTCAAGATTAAGACTCCGTTATCAGATAATATAATTGGTTTAATTCGTGAGTTTATGTTAAGTATTGCTACAATGTGTTTGAATTCGTTACATAAGGTATATCCATCGACTCTGGGAAATGTGAATCTGAAATTAGAAGTATTTTTAGTATCTTGTCAGGCACAATGCCAACCAAGAGTTGGCTTAACAGACGTCAAATTAGTATTGAATCCTAGAGTGTTTAATATTGTTATCAGAGAAGGATGGGAGTTGTACAGAAACGAGTTTTGGATTAATGAAGGTGCGAGGAGAAGAAATCACATATTGGCATTCTTAAACCCTCCACAAGTAGGAGTTGAAAAGAACAAACATCTCAAGAAAGACAGGAAAGACAGACGAGACAAGAGAAGACCTACATTTTCTAGCAAAGATGATAAATTAAGTGAACATAATTTAAAACAGCTAGATAAAATCGCCAGTCAAGAATCGTTAACTGCATTCAGCTCAGGATTAAATAGCTTGGAACCCTCTCCTTCACCACCAACTTATGATATATAGGTTTATGTATTTAATTATTAATAATAGCATCACTAACAACAGTTCCAAACACAACACATTCAAGCAATGAAGAGCCTCCTAATCTGTTTCCTCCATGAACCCCACCAGAAACTTCACCCACTGCAAATAGGTTTTCGATTATCTTATTATTCTTGTTAATAACTTGACCATGCTTATTTATCTCAATTCCTCCCATCGAGAAATGTAAAACTGGGGTTACAAGGCCGAAATAGAAGATTTCATTCTCTTCGAACTTAGAGCCAAATGATTTCCGCCCAAATGGATCAACTCCTTCAACAGCATGATCATACTTTTTGAATGTTTCACGAATCTCCGCGGAACTAAAGGCTAGGAGTGGATTAAGTTCATCAAGAAGCTTTACGAGATCATTGATATGTCCTTCAAACATTAACCCCATTTTCACATAAAAGTCAATATGGTTTTTAGCCTTTAAATAATCGCTTTGGTTAATAACTACGACTGCCACCGGAGTAGACTCTGTAATACCTAACTGATTCTTACCAATACCACAGTTGCTCAATATTGCTTCAGTAACCAAGTCTCTCGTTGTCAATTCATTAACAAACCGTCTAGCAGAATTAGGAGAAAGTAATATTCCACCTATACCCCGCAAAAGTTCTCCTCCGAGAAACTTGAATTTACTTGAAGTATCCCCAAGTTTAATAAAACCAGTAGGATGGAGTTGGATCTGATCCATATGGATTAATCTAGCATCAGCATCCCTCTCTGCAATCATCTGTCCTTCACCAACAGTTTGAGGTCCATTGGTCAGTGGAAATGATAAGAGATCAGGTCTAAAACGGGACAATAGAGAATTAGAACTGAATCCAGCCGAATATCCACCAGTAGCAAGTACTAAGTTGTCACAATAAATCGTTTCTTTCTCCCCTCCATGAGAATATTCAACACCACTAACTCTTTCATCGTTATCTTTTAGAATCTTTTCTAAACTAGTATCCTGAAGTATGGTTAGTTTCTTATCTGCGCCTTCACTATACGACCGTAATTTGGAGCTGAGCTGTGAAATAATAGCAAATCCCGGAGGAAGCTTTCCACTGCCTCTATGAGTCCTAGGATATGAATGTCCTCCTAATTGTGTTAATACCAGCAAATCAATTTCTTCCAGAGTCAACCAATCAAGTGCCTTTCTGGAATTGGCTGCTAATATATTTACCAACTGCTCATTACACAATCCCTTCCCTGAAATTAACGTATCATTCACAAAAGTATCTACAGAGTCTTCAGATGACTCTACGGCATTTATTCCAGATGATGCTTTAATAGAATTCCCTCCAAGCTTGTCTATTTTTTCAATGAGTACTACCTCGCGTCCCTTCTGCAATAATTGCAACGTCGTTGTGAGTCCAGCTAACCCCGAACCTATTACAATTGTTTCAACGTGACTTGATCCCATTGAAAACGAATTTTGGCCTGATACTTTACTAATAAACAGTCTTAATATTTTATTGCCGCCGTTTGCAATCATATACAAATATGTTTCAGTCACAAATAATGCCACTAAAATACTTATAAAAGCAATTAATAAGAATGGTAATTTAATAAACCTAATCTTTATGAGATATAATCACAGTTATAACTTTATGTTTTATCTGATAATAATCTTTTATATAGGTTTTTATATTTGTAAAACCAACTGATTCTTTATAGAGTGATGCTAGTTTTTGTGTAATTATATCTTCACACCACATCTCGTACTTAAAATTCGGCTGGTTCCAAAGTTACAACTGTAACGAGTATAATAATAATGGGGCCATTGTACGCCTCCATATGATTAAATTATATATTAGATCCAGTTGAATTGGGACATGTTAACTTAATTTAAATTGAACCGAAGAACAAATCTTCAGTTAATAAAACTAGATTAAACATTGAGGACCTCCCTAACCCTAATATAACTTATAACCATATTCATTCATCTTACTATTGAAACCATACCAATAATAATAACGTAATATTAGTGGATAAAAAATAGTTTTTCTTCTCAGTTTTAATATTGCAAGTCCTTCTTATTTTGTATTGCACAATATTATTTATAATTTCGTACCAATAAAATAGAATTACAAAATGATCTATAAATATTTCCCAACTGAAAGTTTCAATCAAAGTTTTCATTAAATTTGAAATTATTTAACCATCAATATAATGAGTGTCAAAATTGATGATAAGGTATTTATGAGGACGTTTGAGGATCAATTTTTAGTATTTAAGAAACTAATGAAAGCATTAAATAACAACTAATATATGGCACAATGCTATTCAAAAAAAAAAATCAAACAGATAATATGTTAAATTAAATAAAAAATGGCTGCAAAATACTCCTGGAGTGTCACGAAGTGAGAACATTATAGAAGGTGGTTGGAGGAGTGCAATCAGATCACTTGTTACACTGTGAATATTCACATTTTTTTGAAGCAATATGTGCATGTGAGAATTCAGGTAAAAGTCACATATCAATTTATTGGCTCATATATTGAAGAAGTCATATTAATGCGAGTTTCGCTATCAGTATCAAATATTGCAATTTGAAGATTTTTATACTTTGAAATCGTGAACTTGGAATGTTGCTTTTGATTCAATTTTGATTTAAATGGAATAAAAATGTTGAATCAAGCTCTTACAAGGTTATCGTATATATAATGCAGGACATGGCTTTAACTATCAGGACACCATTTATGAAACATTTTTAGTCATAAGCTTAAGTTTTTATTAACTGAAGTTGAACATTTAACTATCTTATAAGAATACACAAACATGCGATCAAGTTAAAGATACTATCCAAGATTTTTCGTCGTAGTGATGCATACATAATCTGAATGTATCTAAAAATGATGTTCTTCAGATTTTATTCTATTGATGGTTTTTACTTCCATTGCCAGGAAATAAAACAAACTACATTATTTTTACCATTTTGCAATAGCTCACATTGCTATAGATTCTTTAATCTGCAGAAATCTTAATACACAAATATAAACTCATGCAGGAGATTTAATTAGTGAATTTGTTACTATAATTCAAATTAAATAAGAGTAAGCTTTGAAGAAAACGAATAGTAATAGCTTTATAACAAAACTGTGAAGTAATAATGTAATAATAAAAATTAGGATATTTCTTTGTACTAGTTCTGGTGTCATGTAGTGTAGTTGCCTAGCCATCATTCTTTTGGAATATCAACTATTATATGTCAATTAATAAACTCGTTTTTTTATGCCATCACATTATTATGGATTATGAATGCTACTCAATTAAATACCACATTTACCAATTAGATACATTCATATTTCACTTCATCATTTCATATCTTACTAAAAAGTCTAAGTAAAATAATTAGAATTCCAAATAAAAAACCGGATACAATAGATTGTTGTACACAGTTAAGTCTTAGTTAAAAGCGACATTTTTTTAAGATACTATTGATTTAAGAAGTATGCTTGACTCAGAAATAATGCAAAAAGCACACAGTATGCAGTATATTGTTACATAATTAAATTCATACAGACGCTGGACTTACCAAAGCAAAAATATATCATTATAGTATAGATTTATCTGGAATAGCGAGACGACCATTTAAATAAATGTACGAAAATTAAGCCTGAGATAATTTCCCAGATATTAGATGACAAAGAATGTAAGAATATTCTTGGATACTCATATACTACAATTTAATAGAGATCAAGCTGAACAAGTGACAGCAAAGCGGTTAATTAAAATGAAGAGTGCAATGACTGAGATAAAATGATAATTATTGCAATCGAACATTTATTCTATCAAATATTTTTTCGCAGCTTTTTTATTGCATTAGTACGATTCTGGAAATTTCATGTTGGGGTGCAACAAAATAGTTCTCTACCATTTGACCATTTCTACATTATTCTCAATTATTTAAGTATTAATATACAATTTAAATTTTAATGTTACCACTACCTATTTTTATAAATAAAATATGCGTGAAATATTTAGAGCTTATCTTACCTCCACAGATTCTGTGGATTTTAAGGTAAATTATTTCTGGGTAAATAAGTTCTTATTTTAAAAGAAGTAAGAAGGAAGCTATTTTGAAAGATTAATTGAGCTGTCAAATACTTATAACTAATGTATGATGTCTAATAAGACAAAAATAATTTAAGACTAATGGTCTTTGTGTAACATTGATCAAAATGTGTTAAAATTGTGGTAGTTGTAGAACATATAATAGTATTATGGTATTCTTTATCACTTAGTGGTACGATTAAATATGCGGAGTAACTATAGGTAGAAAAACTATTTAATGAGGTATAATTGATATGATAATATTAATTTTTAATCTTATTAACGAACAGAATAGTCAATTCATCGATCTATTAGGTTAAACGATTAAAGCAAGATTATCCCTTGTCAGTTACATTAACTGTTATAGAACAGATCTTATTTAAAGATATTTACTAGTCTTAACTGAATTAAATAAACCCACTCCAGATTATTCTACTAAATTAACTAATATACAGTACACCAACAAAGACATCTTTGCATTTGACAGTGATAATATGCAGGATAACATACTAAAAAAGTATAGATAACATTCATCTAACAGAAAATACACATCGATTATATATACATAAATATAAAATTATGTCTTTCTTGAAGAGAATTAGAGATTATTTTTCTGAACTCCCCTACTAAGCTTTTTAGAAAAAAATCTGAGATACCTAAATATGACATTATGTATTTCTCGAAGAGAATTTGCAAAGATATTATATCTGACTACCCACCTACTAAACATTTTAGAAGAAACCCTAAGATATATTATCAGATTTTTCTGATAAACTACTTCATACCAGAGTACTCTTAGATACCCACCCAATAAGGTTTGGTAGGCTTCCAGACGAACCAATAGCAACGTCAGTGAAACTTGTGAAAAAGAGTGCTGCTTCTTTCT
>JAKVQU010000094.1:0-44692 GCA_030462985.1 Schwanniomyces sp. yHRVM31 | reverse complement strand
GAGATTTTGTCGGTTGGTATGAACATTTTCGGACCGGAAGTATGAGTAGATTATGAAAATACTGTATCACAGAGAAGGTGTATTGAGGGGTTAGAGAATACAGGATATATTATTAACAGTTATACTAAGATGTTACGGCTCCTTCGTATATGCCGATCAAATATGTCTTCGAAGCTAAGAAAACAACATAAGCTATTCATTATGCTATATATTAAATCCTTAACTTTTTCTACATCGATTTGATAATTATTAGACCTAAAAAGGTATACGGGGTGAAAGGACAGATTCAAAATTTCCCTACCCGGATAGTGTTTGCAATGAAGATTTGGACTGATATGCATATCCTGTATATACCTGGGGAACACCTGTAGGTGTAGATTAATTACTACATATAAAGAAAAATATAAGCAGAAACATGCCGCGGTATTCGTAATAACCGATGGCATACCAGCAATTAATCCGGGCTGCTTAAATAATCGGAAGATGCAATTTTTAATTATTTGTTCGGTTGATATCAATGTCGTACTTGTCTTTAGCGAGTGAAGGCAAATAAGATTGATCAAACCGTTGCATTCTTTTCTTCCACCATTTTCTTTGCTGCTCCTTTTTACTAATATCTTCCATTAAAAACTCGTCATTGTCATCATTGTCATCATCATCATCTTCGTCCATTTCTCCGTGTAATTCTATTTGTTTTTGTGACCGCTTTAATTCCACTATGTACTTCGATCCGTCTCCAGATATATAGTATTTACTTCCTAAATTTAAATCCTTGCTTACAAGTTCTCTTGTTCTGCCTAAAGATTCTATGTCTGCGACCCTTTGAATAGTTTCTCTTAAGAGTTCGTCAAAATGTGGCTGAGATGCAATTTCATGAAAAGCCCTCATCATGGGAATTGAATCTGCTCTGACTCTAGAATCAGAGTCAATTGTAAATATATTAAGATTATCATATTGCTGTATGTAATCAGCTCTTGTCATAATTTGCCTGCTTCTCCATAAGGGAAGTTCTGGCAATATGTGGTCTTTACGTTCATCTTTCGGATCAGGGAGATCTTGTGAAAGTAAAGTGTTCAATCGTTTCCGATCCATCTCTACAAATTCTCTCATTAATAACATAGCACTAGTGGCAAATTTTCCAGATTCCATAACATCATCATCCATATCCATACCCAAAAGACCACATTGATTTAGAAACCAAGTTTTTTCCCTATCAATAATTTCGTGGGCTGCCCTGAATATATTCTTATGCCTAGCCACTTGAGAAATATGCTGCGGTCTTCCCCCAATTAAATCATAAATTTTGTGACAGTCATCGTCAGAGAGTCTTAAATGTGAATATTTACTACTCGGAAAATGCTTCTCTCTGATAAAATTTAGTGCCAGAACAGTCTGCCTTCGATTAAAATCCCGAACATTGATTAGCTCTAATCTAGTTCCTAATTTTTTTAGTTTCTCGTAAACCCAATAATCATCACTATTAAAAATAATTGTCACTAAGCCAGATCCACTAAGACTCTCTGCTTTCTGCTGTAGAAGCTCGAGTAATTTTACACCCTCTTCATTGTCTTTAATTAAATGAGAATTGTTGATTATTAAAACAAGTGGTTTATGAAATTTTGCTACTCTCTTTATTGCTAATTCTTCCAATTTACCAAATGCCCTTTCAATATCCAACAATGCAGTTGTGTCCCTTGGTCCTCTAATACTGAAGAGGGAGCCTATGTAGTCTTCTGAATATGTAAAGTTTAGAGCCTTACCAAGCCTAATCCTGAATATTTCAGGATCAGCATGAGCGTCAAAAATAGCTACGTTAAACCCATCTACTTGCTTCATAGATTCTAGTAATAGAGAAGTTTTTCCAGTACCTTTTTCACCTATAACTAAGAAATACCGTCCCACTATTTTACCACTAATAATATCATCCAATAAAGCTTGCTGGGGTCTTTCAACCCAATATTCAGATACATCATAATCATCTGCATGTTTATTTGTTCTTTTATGAATTGTTAATTGAAATGCAGGATCACCTTTATTGAAGGCTTCATCCATTTTTGATAAGACGTGATGCCCATAGAATTTATGATACAAAAGCCCTGCTATTCCTAGTATTGCAATAGAACTGAAAGTGATACCAATTGTCTCTAGACATTTGAACATGAATCTAGAAAACTTTTCAAAAAAATCTCTCCATTTAGAATTACTTTCATCATCGTCTTTCATTTCGCTCTCGAGTTCTCTTTCTATATTCCTTTTTTCGTCCTCATTACCTTGCCGATCATTTCGAATGTTATCACCCCCATTACCACAACCACCTCCCGAACTTAATTCCACCTTAGCAATATCTGAATTGATATCTTTGCTAAAATTGTGCTCCGTGCCTGTGCCCATTTTTTTAATCTCTAATGATTTAACATCTGTTGATATTGTCTTTTTAAGTGGTATACTATCATTGGGAGTTTTGAATTCCTCATTCTTTTTACCATTAATTTCTTGTATCTTCAAAGTTTTTTTTATCAATTTATCTTTCTGTTTCTTCAATTTTTTATTACTTTCCTCCAACTCATCATTATCTACTTCTTCTAGCACATCAAAGGGGAGTAATGGATTAATGATACGAAACGTTGTAGAAACTGTAAAATTCTTAGATAAGATTACCGGTATTGCCTTTTGCTTAACAATACAACTTCTTATAATGAATTTTGATATCATTGGATGATATCTTCTAAATTCTAAATATTCTTTTCAGAATGAAAATAAAGATACAGAGATTTTACTTGCGGCTCATATATATGAGACTCCGTATCCGCGATAAATACGTCCCTGAATATCTAGGAATTAAAATGATCTTCATTTAGGGAATGAAGATTCGTATAATTAGAATATTATAGTGAAAATCTTTTCGAAATCCATGTTTAATTTTTCAGAATCTTCATTAGTTAATGATGGAGGAATTACATACAAATAAATTTAAGAAGTGACTTTTTATACTTATTTTGAAAGCGCCAATATATTTTTCGAATATATGTAAATAAGAATTATTTAGTAAGATTGATTAAGCCCGTTTTCGTAAATCTTTTTTAGCCAAATTCCAGCATCGTCACACCCTCTATCACACAAAATTCTAAAAAATTTAATTATCAAAAGCAAGCTATTCTCTTGTGTACAATTCAATCCAGCAATAGTTATTGGCCATTGAATAATTAGAAGGAAACTCCCTATCAGGCTTGTAATCTCTGCAGTATAGTCGAGGAAGTAAATTTGTTTAATTATTTCCGATATCATATTCTGAATGATATATGATTGATAGGAATGACGCGAACCCTCTTTTAAGATAACTAACATTGCTGCAAGAGTATAAACTTTGTGAGAGAGAACCATCCAATCATCATACAGGCCAGGTAATGTATACTTTGCATAAGAATTCTCCGGCAATTCAATTATTGAATGATCAATATCGAGATTTGGGTCCTTATATGATTCGTAAAGTTGAAACAAAAGTCTCAAACTATCTAAAGAATAAGTTGAATTATTAATAAACCCTTCTTTTCTATTTAGTAATCCTATTATTTGTTTGATTAATGAAATAGTCTCATTTTTAAAACCCCATAATACGTTGATACCAAACTTATTTATAACACCAATATCTTTAAGGACCAATATTTCGTATTCATCACCTGGTGTTAACAAATCCCACCAAGGATTTGGCATGCTAGCAATGCTCCTATTCAAACCAGCCGCAAGTATTATCGATATCAACCAAGATTTACAAAATAATATAGTTTCTGGATTCTGAATTTTTATGCACTTTGATTTAGAGAAAATATTCTTAGTTCCTTTTAAATATTCAAACCAATTTGGATTTCCTTCTAATGAAATTTCCGATAGTAGCAATAATATAGTTACCAATATCAATTCAATATGCGATAAAGGATCAAGTGGTTCTTCAATTGAATTAAGAACACCTGTAAATAAATTAGTAAATACACATAAATATTCCTTATTCATTTTTAAATCCTCTGGAAGATGGCTTTTTTTATAAGCAATTTTGGCACCTTGACCTAAGAGTAATGCTAATAAATAAGGTACTTTGGATGCATAATATA
Source organism: Schwanniomyces sp. yHRVM31 (assembly GCA_030462985.1). Lineage (NCBI taxonomy): Eukaryota > Fungi > Ascomycota > Pichiomycetes > Serinales > Debaryomycetaceae > Schwanniomyces > Schwanniomyces sp. yHRVM31. Next base: position 40,586 of record JAKVQU010000094.1, on the reverse strand, counting down.
AAATAAGGTCCCTTGCAGGGTTGACAGATATTTTAGAGGACCGATTATAGCATTGAAATGGGAATACGCATGTTGTAAAGTTGTAGTAAAAATACTCTAGATAAATTTTATCGCATAGCCTGGAGAGTTTGACCTCATTTATGGAGATATTTATAGGAAATTTATCTCTATTTACCTCCCCTGCATACCACGAGTTACTAATACTTGAAATATATTTATTCTGATTTTCAGCCGAAGAAACATAGCCATTGGTTACTATTTTCATTAGTCGGTTAGCATCGACGAAAAGGAGATATATATCTTGTTGATTAAAAGCAAGATCATCCTCCGATGATACTTCAGGAAAATAGTCAACTTCAGTATAATTAATATCACCTCCAATCCCTCTATATATTTCGGAAGAAACTCCATTTGAATTAGATTCTCGATTTAGTGCATTAATATAAGTAAGTTCCAAATATGAAAGACTTTTACATTCCTTAGAATATTTCCGATAGTCGTGGAAATTATCCAGCAATATTCTATTTGAATTGTCGTGCCCTATTATTTGACTTTTTACATTTTCCATCATTTGCGTTGAGTGATTAGTTGCAAAAGGCTCGTTATTTTCTAAATAGTTAGTTGGTAGTGAAGGATTTGCCAATTCATTATCAATATCTAAAGCATACCTTGAGTGATCTTTAGGAACTAGTAAGCTTAATTTCTGTAAAGTTTCCAATTTTTTCTTAGATACTCTAAGGACTTTTTCACCTGCAACAGGGTAACAACATTGTTTATGTAACCTTAAACATTGGCAACAAGAGGGTTTTTCCTCGGAACACTTGATTTTTCTTCTTTTACACTCTCTACAACCACCTTTACTATAATTCCTTTTTTTTATTGTTGATTCCAACTGCATTATTGTTTAATTTCATAGAAATTTATTTTTACAGCATTTGAATTGGGCGCAAATTTAAAAAGGTAAAAAGAACTTAGTTAGGGTAGATTTTGTGTAACTATTGAAACAACTAGGAAATTTGTGATTCAAATAAATCACATGACTTGAGTCGAATTAACTAACAATATCAACTGTTATGCTTAAAATATTATTACTCCACTATTTGAGCTTAGAATTAAAAGACTACATCTATGTATAGTTACTATTACAATGAAGTGCATCTTATATAATTCAAAATTATAAACAGTTTTCTTACAGAGCATTAAGGTGGAGAATTATTTTTGGAACACTTTAACAACTAGTGCCACTCGTTGTATGTATGCTAGTTCTAAAACCAAAAAAGTAATGTTTACATATGTTTCAGGAGCAACTTAATTAGGCAGTTAGTTTGATAGTGATTTTTATAATAAATTCTCACATATCTTTCTTTAGCACTTCGTAAACTTAGAATGATTAGGTTAAAAAGATTTCTTAATAGATAAGACAGAATTAATTGTAATTCCTATATCAATGCACTGCAAATAATCGTGATTACACAGAAAAAGCATTTATTAGGCAATATGTTAGGAGGAACTTAATTTTTAAAATAATGATTGCTGGTTGAATCACAATTACCTGTAGTATTATTACCGCTAATTGTATTTGACAAAGGAAATACAAATCTTATTATATCTGTAGCTTTTACCTAATTAACTACGCTGTAAAAATTATGCCACGAGGAAAAAGTAATAGACTAAATTTACGAAAGATCAAACCCAGCTCCGGTATTTATAGCATATAATAGTTTAGATTTAATCAATTCTTTATCTTTATAATCAGGTAGTTTTAATAAATTTACACAAGTTGATGCAGTTGGAAGCCTGTTGCGATCATACCCAGAATTTCGAATACCAAATCTCGGAGACAATGAGCCAAACCCCAATAATGGAGCTCTAGAAACCGAAGTAACAAACTTGATAAGCTTAAACCTCTCTTCAGCTGTCATTTCTGCCACTACCTCCCAAAAATATACTATTGTTAAATCACCGTCAAAAAAACCATGATATTCAACATTTTCCTTCCAATCATCAATATCAACATCACTTGTTCCTCCTGAAATTAACATCTGTAACTCATGAGAATCAAACATACTTAGCCAAGTGGATGATATGATATCATATAAACCAGACAAGAAATATTTGGTTTGTATATGCAAAGATTGGTTCAATTTGAAATTCGAAAGCTGATGAATATAATTTAATCTATTTGAGGAGTCTACTTTAATCTTGCTTCCATTTGGAATAAGATCAAAATTATAGTTTTTTCCGTTTATCAACTGATCAACATTGAAAGTTAGATCTAAACTTTCCAATTCTTCGGGACCCATATTAGTAAGTTTCATTAAATTGACATAAAGTTCTTTGTCCAAATACTTTAAGTCATTTATTGAATTTTTCATTAGATCACTGCACCACTTGTTTAGAAAGAAAGGAGCAAAGGATATATCTATCAAAACATTTTCATAAAAACATTTCCCTACGACATTACCTAAAAACCGTAAGTAAGACAATTTCTCTTGTTGTAACGAGAGGTCTATCTTTTTACTTAAACATAAGAATATATCTCTATCTGGATAAATTTGGTGATCATCAGTTTCTTTAAAGAGGTTACTAGAAAAACCTTCAGTTACCACACTTGTTAAAAACTCCTTAGTAATACCACCTCCATCGATACCTGCCTCCATACCATACTCATTATAGAACACAACTTGTAAAGGATGTTTAAAGTCTGCACCACTTTTATGGAAATTTACGTAAGCATCCTCTAAAAGATGATCTCTCCTAATATCAGCTTTCAATTTTGCTTGGAAAAGATATATGCCATTACGTGGCATCAATCTTTGACAGTCCAACTCAATTAAAGTGTGAAAAACTTTCACTCTATCTTTGAAAGATATAAAAAATGGTAGCTTTTTTAGAATATCTAGTTTTGCTTTCGTTTCTGCATTCAAGATTCTAATCTTTTTTGTTTCATTACTTTCATCATCTGAATCATCACCTTCTTCAATCCTTCTTTCTTCTTCATCAGCAATAACCTGCAACATTCCATCGATATTAAAATCCAATGACTTCGGTTGCCAGAAGTCATCTACAAGAAACTTCAACCTCAAATTTCTAGTATATAATTGATTTAATAATGTTAAAGATATTTCTTTCAATTTAGAATACTCATCATTAAAGTGTTTGCTGTCATTGAAAATCAAAGTCAAACATAAACACTTTAGAAACTTTAGAAACTCGACAGTTTCTTCCTCTGATAACTTGTCATCGGAAAATAGTTCAAAATCATTACATACAATCAACCAATAGGAAAACACTTCTTCAAATGTATATAATGATTCCCAAAAATTAGGTAGATTATTTCCAATTGAACTATTTTTCATAGTGGCTAAATTCTCGGAAGTAAGATAGTCTTGTAGATTTGAAAGAACAAGAAATTGTTTATAAATAGGACTTCCTTTCAAAGTATCGAATATAAGCTTATAAATACCGGGGGATACTGTGAGAAGTACACAAATTCTACTTTTTAATGAAGGTAATAAATGGATCAAAGTTGACAAGATTACATGAACAGATCTTAAGATACCTGAGGCAGTCCGTTTCTCTCTTAAAAGATTTGTTATTCCTCTTAAAAACCTAGAGGAGCATAGAACTTCAAGCTCATCTAATATTGTCTTTCTTACCAATACAACCTTCTTTGATTGGACAGCAATATCTCTGTCCATATTGATATCTATACTTTCATCTTCTAAGTCAATATCATCATCAAATTCAACAATAGAAAAGGATATATTCGATAAAACAACCTCTAGTATTAAATAATCTTGCAAAAGAAAATCATTATCACCATGTATCCTCAAATAATTAATAAGCAAATTGACTTTTTCTGTTTCGCTTAATTCTCCAATAGCTTCATTATTCAAAAATTTTCTTAATAAATACAAATAGTCGTCATTAATATCAAAAATATCAGGAATACATAGAAATTTAATAAAATTTTGATAAGAGTCCTTAGCATTAATCTTGAAAATAAAATCCATAACATCCTTTGTTTTTATATAAGAATTCTTAAACCCAATGATACTAGAAAGAATAGCTATTATATTTGAAAAGCAATTATCTTCTGACATGGAAAATTTATCAAGAAATAAATTGAAGACTTCAATCGTAGTATTAACTAAGTAAGCCATATCCTGATGCTTTTCTATGGTCTTTAAATTACAACCCAAACATCTTACAATGGAACTCATTCTATTTTGAGATATATTATAATTATTACTCACTAACAATGCTTGTTTAAATAACTCTAGGTTTTTAGATTGGTCTATATCAGACCCTTGTTTTGCCAACCACTTAAAGATAAAATTTGCTTCTAATAACCACATCTCCCAAGCATCCGTATCTTTCCAATTATTAAATTCATTACGCCAATTCAATTGCATGAGCTGGCAGGCTTGTAGCAAGTCTATTCTTTTCCTAACATACTTCTGTAATACTATAGCTGATCTCTCCTTAAGCCTTTGCTCTTCTCTTTGTTGTCTCAATAAACGAGTATGCTCTAAGTAATTTCTAGAATTTCTCTCAGGTTTTCGATCACCTAGGTTAACTATCCTCTTTTTTGTTTGTCCAGTAAAATTAATCATGCTTCTTATACAAGCATATACCAATATTTTAATAATATGATCTATTACATAAATACATTTCTCACTACGCACTACATAAAAGAGTCGCACTATTCCAAAAATCTAGATAAAGTCTAATTTATCAAGCTCACTAAATAACCCAATGATTCGGTGTAATACAGAGGTACAGTTGAGTCAGTAAGATCATCTGTTTCTTTAGATAAAAGCAATTCTTCTAATTCAATGATTTTGGTGCCCCCAGAAAGAACCAACAAGCTACCTAAGCCATTCCCTAACCCAGCGTCGTTACCAAACTTAATATCAGTGTACAATGTGTCACCAACCATCAAAGTCCTTGCTCTATCGAAGTTATTTTGTTCTAGGATCATGTCCATTAATACGGGACTAGGTTTTCCCACGTTAATAAAATCTCTGTTCAGAGTATATGACATGAAATTCACGACACTTCCACCAGCAGGAAGTATTACACCATTGGGTCCAGGATAAGATCTATCAATATTTGTTCCAATAAAGGGTAATCCTTTTTCGTTGTGTAATAAGTACTGTAAGGTCAGAGCAATCCTCATGTAGTTAAATTCCTTAGTAGAGCCTACTACTACTGCCTTTACATCCTTATCAACCTTTAGTAAATCATGATCAGGAGAATATGGAGTAGATAATCTTTCATCATTCCCTCCAACAGGAATATAACCCATCTCCTTCAACTCATCCTCGATACCCGAGTCTCCTAAAACCCATATTTTTGCACCTTCTTCTAATTTGATACTTTTTTTAACATGAATAGCTGCCGCATATGAAGTCGGATATATTTTGTCTTTTGTAACCCCTTTAAAACCTAATTTCTTGAACTTTCTTACATAGTCTTCACGAGATTGGGAAGAATTATTAGTCACGAAAACAACACGCTTCTTTTTTGATTCTAAATAGTCTATAGCTTCAAGAACTCCAGGAATTAGTTTAGTATCTAACCAAATGACACCATCACAATCAAAAAGAAAGTTGTCATATTTGTCAATAATATCCTGCGCCAATTCTCTTGACGTAATTTGTATTGATTTTACTGTCATCCCCAAGAAATTATAGTCCAACTGATTTTTGAGAAAAAAAATATTTTAAGAGTCTCGGCTTATTAAGATATGGTACTCATGTACTCATGTTTGTTATTCCCCTCAATTATTACAAAACTATGAAGTTAAATAGTTAGAGCAAATATGTAAAAATCATCATGCAAGAAAAGAAGTTGGAAGGAAGTTACACTATCTAAGATACATTGTGGAGTGGTTTTATATTGTTTAGAAAAAGCTGTTATTGATTGTCTTTAGAATAGAATTGTGGGACTTTCTGCATTTTATATTTTTATTATTGAGTTCATAATTAAGCTTTCTTCATAATTGTTCATGTTGAAATTCAAAGATAATGAACTAGTTTTGAATTTTGAACCCAAAGCTCTAGGCTCTGTGTTTTACAAGCTATGATTACAATTTGCTATTGATGATAAAATAGATTTTGCGGGCTAGAATTTAACAAACTCTTAAGATTTATGCACAAAAATCAATATTACTAAGTTTTTCGCTCAAAATATAATAGTTGCAATGATAGAAAATAATACTAAATATTTCCATATGGCTATTACAACTACAAATAGGTTTATTTTTTCTTGGTTAAAGGATTTAATTCGTCACAGTTATATAATTTCTGTATTTTTAATTTCTTTCAAAAATCACAATAATATTGCAGCTAAATATCAATAAATAATATTTTTATCAAAAATTGGCAAGATAACTTTATTTGCAACTTCTTAACTTTGTTACTATAATGGTTTATAAACCTACCTAACATTTATTACAATTCACTATTATTCAAGTCTCCTTGCCTTGAGTAGATTTCACTATTCCAATAGTTTTGTAATTAATTTAAATAGGAAATAAGCTACCAATCTTCCTAGAAATACACTTGTTAATTATTATCATAAATTTGATGATTCTACAAGTTACTTCTACCTCACATTCCTACAAAGAGCCTAAACAACTTCTTAGAATAATAAATATATAGTAAAGAAACATAGAAATTATATTCTAAGAAATTCCATAGAAATCCTATGAAATATAATAATATTTAAGTGTTTGAAGATTATTTTTAGAATATTCATGTTATATATGAGGATTTTGTGTTACATATTCATAATTTTTTTATGGAACTTTATTATGCTTAATCTGCTTTAAGAGAAAATTTATCAGGAAAATAAACAATAGAGTAAATGTGCTTTGATTCACAAAATGAAGTTGTTTTAGGTGATATACAGCAGAATACATACGAAAATATGCATAACGGTACAAGTAATTCAATTAGCACCTCAAAAAACCCCAAGTCAAAGAAAATTCGTAAACCGCAAACAAATGAAGAATATAAAATACAAAGGAAGCAGTTTTATGAAGCAGGGCCGAGGCTTAATACTGAAAATTGGTTGCTTGAAAGCGATATCCTTGCTCTAAATGTGGATAAAAAATCAGATAGGGCCATCACACTCCATGCTTGCGAGAAAGCTTATTTTATCAAGGACTATCAGACATGCTTGGAGTTGATTAAAAATAGCGAGGCTTTATATGGTTTAGATTTACAGGATAACGACAACGAGAAAAATAATGAACTTATGGGGAAAAAGAATAAAAAGGTTGACAAGAATGTTTCAGAAATACTAAAAATCAAAGAAAGATGTCTTGAAAAAATAAGCTATCCATGAAGTATGCCATTTATACCTTATTAATGTATTTATGAAAACTATTAGAGTAAACCAAAGATAATAGATGCATCTATCTTTTTAACCATAATCGTATTTCGATTGAGCTGACCATTCTCTTTTTGTATATTATTTCTTCTTCTTCCTCCATTTCATCATCAGCATCTTCTAAAGAGAATATCTGATTAGCATCTTTTCTAAATTCATCTATAACTTCTGAACTTCCAGTCATTATGTCAGCCTTGTAGCCTAGCTCATCTCTGAATTTTAACGCTAGGTTTAAAGCTTTTTCCATGGATTTACCCATCCCTTTTAAAGTTATATACTTTAAGTTTTTATAATGTCCATTCCTATACTTATAATTTGATGAATCATCTACCTTGTCAAATTTGTTTAAAATCTTATATACTTTTTTGAAAGCTGACATGAATGGACTGTTTGACTTGACTAAGTAGGTTGTTTCGTGATCAATTTTTGAAATATTCCGTATAATTGGAGCATGCTTGATATGAGTACCAGCTTCCTTTTTGCTTGCTCCTTTCGTTATATTTCTGCCTCTCCCCATACTTTCTGACACGAAACGAAATATTTCGAAATATATTTTTTAGAAAAAGCGATTTGGTCTAATGAGAGTAACACAAAATATTTTCTTCCCCAAACAAAGTGACAAGGTCCTAATTAATATACTTATATCATCCAACCTAGACGCGTTTAAATAAGAGAGAATTTATCAAGCAACAAATTAGAACCCAATCTGCGATCGAAATATTTATGACTATAGATATCTAGAACATACACGCGTAACTGAATATGTCTATAACAGAAAAAATATATATGATTTATCCAAACACTCTTGACACACAAAATACTAAAAGAAGAAGGTCTTTTGATTACACTCCAGAATTTACAGAATTTACAAGAGAACCTAAAAAGTCACAGCATTTTAAATTACATTCAGAATTACATAATTTTACAGTGGACACAATGATGAAATCTCAGCAGTTACTTCAAGAGAGAGAGCGTTTGCAAAGAATATATCAAGTTGAGCATGGTGATGAAATTTTTGAAGAGGATACGACTAAACAACAGCAGTATCATCAAGCACCCTTCTGGCCCGTAATAAATAAAATTAAGAACTAGACGAAATGCTATTAATTAAAAACCTTTATTTATTTTCTAAACTAAACATGCTTGTGTATAATTAATATATGTACTATATCGTATCCTTACGTTATTATAAAAATGAAAAATCCTCAGTTAATCCGGTAAAATGATGACATAAATATTTGATATGAAGAAATATAGTTTATGCAGAACTTTTGGTTCTCTTCTTGTTTTTCAACAAGACCTTTTGCTTGACTTCTTCTGCTTCAGATTCGGATTCGCTTTCCATGTCTTCATCTTCGCTCATCATATCTTCATCTTCTTCATCCATAGCACTTACCTTGGTTGCTAATCTTTCTTCCTTTCTTCTCAACTCAACTGCTCTCATTCTTAATAATTCTGGGTTTTCTTCAACCAACTTCTTATCAGCAGCAAGTTGTCTATCCTTGTTTCCTCTCATTCTGTTCTTGTAGAATGCTCTTTCTCTCTTTTGTCTAATTTCTTCAACTCTAGCCATGGCCTTCAAAGTAGTGGCAACTAAGTCTCTATTATATCTGATAGGAACATTTCTTCTAGCAGCGAATGTCAAGGTAGAATCGACAACTAATTCTTTTCCAGCTGCCTTCCTAAAAGCTTTTGTCCATCTCAACTTACGTGGGTTACGTCTTTGCTTGAAAGCCTTGTGACACTTAGAACGACAGAATCTGAACTCTTTAGCATCATTTCTCACAAACATGATACCGTGGGATGGGTATACAGGCGATGAGCAAAAATGGCAGGAATAAACTCTCATTATGAATTAGTTTTGAATATGTAAAATGCTAGTCAAATAGACAGAATATAGAATATAAAGTTTGGTTCAGTAGAATAACACTAACAAAAACAATTATCCTCTAAGTTGAAGTATTAAAGTGACTTTAATCTACTCAGATTATAATTTTGTCAGAAAAAATTATATGAGATGATCTAAATTTTTGATCGCAGCAAAAATGTTACCCGACCTTTAACCATTTCCAAAATTGTTAATTACTACGAAGAATGTTATCTACTTGAAATGTTTTAAATGCTTGTAGTACTCTAGTTCGGCATGGCTTCACTATTCTAAAGGCGAGTGTCTTATTTAACTCAGTATTCAACGGAAATAAAATATTTTAAGAGTAAAAATGCTGCGAAAAAGTATCACTTGTTAATACCCTTAAAAGAGCATAATGTATTACAAGGAAATATAGGGTTTCTTGGCCCATAATATTCAGCTGTGCCTTCCATAAAATTGAAATTTCTTAGATTTTACATAATACTCTACTTTATTACTACATTAAGACCTCCTTTTATTAAGTAAGAGAATACATATTCTTCTCAAGACCATAAAGAAAACTCACGTGACGACATTACACAATGTCACTTTTTGAAGCCTAATGAAAAACTAAATGGAATAAAAGATTAACACCAGAAAGTAACAGCTTAAAGTAAATATTTGTATTAGATGTCTTCATCAAATCTTGAAGTTCCTACGTTGGCTATTCCAGGCGAAAACACACAGCCTCAAAGTTTGGATTTATCCCAACAACAATACCAACAACAACAATTTGGCCATTTACAACGTAAGCGTGCTCCAGAAGGAACTGCTGAATGGTACTTTGATCAGACTTGTGAATGGATGGGCAATCATCCATGGCTTACTGGTTTAGGTTTATTTGGAACTGCATACTTTGCTGCTGGTTTTATCAAGTCCAATCAACCAGGTATAAATGGTAAGGCATTTTTGAAAGGTGGATTTGGCCAAAAGATGACAGCCAAAGAAGCCCTACAAATATTGAACTTAAAGGAAACTAATCTTTCTAAGACTAAATTAAAAGAGCAACATAGAAAGCTAATGATGGCTAACCATCCTGATAAGGGTGGGTCATCCTTTATGGCTACCAAGGTTAATGAAGCCAAGGATTTCTTGGAAAAAAGAGGTGGATTAAAGAAGTAATCAAGTATTTAATTTGCTCCATGGTCTTTAATTTCTCTTTTATCTGGATCATATATCATAAGCAAAAATTTATGAAAAAGGTTACATATGGATAGAAAATTCCCTTTTATCAAAGCAAGAATGTAGATCACAAGATTGATCCCAAATCAACAATATGCATCTACTTTCTTGTATATTAATACTCACAAGTCTACATTGTATATAGTTTCAATAAAGTTATTAATAGGATATGGTCGTGTCTTTGTTCTTAAATTCTTCTCGATAATCAAATCGGATAGGAGATATAGTTCAAAAATGTAAATTCTCTGGAATTGGAATTTATCAGAACCATATATATAATATTAGGATTCAAGTCGAGTGGGTTAATATATTAATATTATATAATGACAACGTATGAGAAAATTGTTAAAGGTGCCACTAAGGTTAAGATTGCAGCACCTAAACCTAAATATATAGAGCCAATTCTTATGGCAACGCTGGCTGAGCATTCCTCAGAAATTGAAGATCTTCATACAATTATGAAAACATTGCAAAACAGGCTTCAGGATAGCTCCTGGTCCGTTGTGTATAAACTGTTAATTGTAATTCATATTATGATCAGGGAAGGGGAAAAAGATGTGGTCCTTGATTACATCAATAAGTATGTTCCAAGTATGCTTAATTTATCTGGATCACACATTAATAGACACGGAAACCTGAATCTGGATGTTAGATATTTGATGAAATATGCTAAATATTTAAACACGAGAGTTAAGCAATTCGATACCACTGGGATAGATTATGTCAGAGATGAAAGGTCAAGTAACAGGTCACCTCAAAGTGGTGGACGGTTAAGGTCTATAGGGATTGAAAAAGGTTTACTTAGAGAATCTGAGAGTGTCCAGAAACAAATTGATGCATTATTAAAAAGCAACTTCATGGAAAACGAAATTACAAATGATATTTTGTTGACAGCATTTAGATTATTGGTCAACGATCTATTAGCATTATTTCAGGAATTAAATGAAGGAGTTATAAATATTTTAGAACATTATTTTGAAATGTCAAAAGTCGATGCTGAACGGGCATTGAAGATCTATAAAAAATTTGTAGATCAGACAAAATTTGTTATTGATTTCTTAAGAGTTGCGAAGCATCTTGAACATGCTACTAAATTGCATGTACCTACAATCAAACATGCCCCTACTGCTTTAACTTCTTCATTGGAAGAATACTTAAATGATCCTAACTTTGAAAGTAACAGAAGACAATACTTGGTAGAGAAAAAATTTTCAAATAACAACAATAATAATTTACCAAAAAGCAAGGAAGATGTATCGCTGACTGCCAAGCAAGATATAAATTCTAATCATAGTAGAAATGACTCTTTGCTAGTGCAACAAACAACCACTAATCCATGGCTAAACGTAGGTTATCAATTCCAAACTGGCCAACTTAATGCCGCCAACGGTATATTACAACAGTCGCAACAGTCGTATTTGGATACTCAAACAGGAGCAATTTATAGTTTTCAAGCAGCTCCTCATAACCAGAATTTAGAATTGAATAACTCGAATCAAACACAACAAAATCCCCAATTTGCTCAGCCTGTACAATCAGCTAATACACAAATCTTGAACTCACCATTTTATAACCCGCAGCAACAATTACAACAAAATATTACCGCTCATGAGACGTCAAATCTTAATCAACCAAATGCCGCTCCTCAACCACTACATAATGGCTTTACTGGAAATGGGTTTGGAGGTTATGGCCCACAACTAAACTCCCAAGTAACTGGTACTAACCCGTTCATGAATAATTCTATAAATGTTCCCAATTATTCCACACATAATACTAATCAATTTCAGCAGGGTCCTCAAAGTATCCCTACTAATACAAATGATCAATACCAAAGAGTCAACCTGGGCAAGATTGATTTAACTACGTCGAACACTAATCCATTTGCCAAAATGAACTCAGCTTCAAATACACTTAATACGACTGCTACTGGTTCAAATCCATTTGCGTCTACCAGATTTTCACTGAATAGCGGTACAACTGAATTAACTTTTCATAAACACATACCAGAACCAATAGCGGCTACAATGACCGGATCCAATCCATTTAAGGTTTCTCAAACTACTTCTAATTTATTTGATAGAGTGGAAGACCAAAACCAAAAAAATCTTCAAAACCAGAAGCCTTTAAAATCTCACCCTACAGCCGGAGGGTTGGAGAATATTCCTACAATTCCACTTTTCCCTCAGACAAAGGTAGAAGCGGAGAAGCAAGCATATTTAAATAACGCAAGACTTGCAATCCAACTGCAAGGTACCGGGTTTCAACAAGCTCCAACAGGGTTCCAACAAGCTCCGACCGGGTTCCAACAAGCTCCAACAGGATTCCAACAATCCACAACAGGATTTCAATCGGCTCCCATTGGATATTTGCAACAGTACCCGCAACAAAATGGCGTGTTTCAGAACAATACCTCTTCTAAGGTGCCACAGATGGGAAATTATGATGGTCCTAGTTTAATTTGAGCTATTTAAATAATTATTACATGTAAAATATTACATTTTAAATACATCTTTAGCATTTATATTTCTATTAATTGTATGTAAAATAAACTTTTCTAATGCTCTTGTTATGCTAGATAACCGATATTAAATTAAATGGGCCAAAAATACTGAGATTAAAGTTAAAAGGGTATTAAATCTGAATACAGATCCAGAATTTGCAGTTGACACCGATGGTGAGCTGGCCGAGCTTGCCTTAGTGGAAATTGATCTACTAGATGTAGTTGATGTTGTTAATGTATCATGAGTTGATGTTTGCGAATGAGCTGTTGTTGTTGATGTATTGTTAGTTGATGTATGTGAATCTGATGTTGTAGTTCCCATATTAAGAGCAGTAACAGTGTCATCACCAGTGGAAGAGTCTTTAGAATTTATAGATGATGGACTCGACGAAGATTGAGAAAAAATTGATGAAGCTGAATGAGACATCTTGCTTGATGAAGGAGCGCTGGACGAAGAACTTAACGAGCTAGAAATGCCAGATGAAGAGCCAGGACTAGTATTTGCAGAAGAGCTAGACAGAACGCCAGACGAAGAGCTGAGAATAATATTTGCAGATGAGCTAACTTCTGCTGCAGAGTTCACCCTACCATTAACTTTACCATCTTTTGCAACGATTGAAGTCCATGCTCCACTTTGATCACCGTAAGCGTAAGAAGTACCAGTTGAATAATCGCTGACTAACAACTTGTTAATATACATACTAAATGGCGCAGCAGAATAATCAGTTTCACCACCTGCCCATTCAATAGTACCTGGTGCGTTACTTGGATCACCACCAGCCCAAATACCTGCCTTGACAAACATTGGTGATTGAGGATAGCCTTCAGAAGTCGTATTCATTAAAGTTCTAACACTGACCCCATTCAAATACCAAGTAGTTGACTCCTCAGTCCAAACAATTGTGTAATTCATAAAAGATTCCTGAGGAGAAGTACCAGTATTATGGTATTCACCCCTGTCATAAGTGGTAGTATCACCTTTTGAAAAGAAGTTAGATTGAAACTGAGTAGTGTCACCACCTAATAATTCGATGTCTATTTCATCTAAGTCATCAGATTGTAGATAGAATGATGATACGATACCAGTACCTTTTGCAGCTTTCATGTGCACCTCTACTCTACCAAACATAATATAAAAATCAGATTGAATAGTCGGATTATCATATCTCTTTGCTAATGTCAATTCTAAACCATTATCACCATATGAAATACCCGATGGAGTTGAATCTGCTGTGAAGTATGAGGAATTGCTTGAAAAGTCAACGTTAATATCTGTGGCTAACGCAGGATCAGGAGCACATCCAGTTGTAGAAAGGGGGTTACAAGAACTTGCTGCCAACACTCCAGTGTTAGCCAATGTTAATGCTATTATTGATTTAGCAATATAATTGAAAGAAACCATTCCTCTTTTCAAAAGTATCTATGAGTCTGTTGTATTTATAGTAGGATTAAAATTTTTAACTTAAATATTATTGATAAGCTTGAAACTCACTAAAGTTAATAAACGTTGTAATTATTCTCTTGTAAGACAGATATCTTTATATGGTTTCAAATCCAAGTGATACTAAAAATAGAGAACAAAAGGAATAGTTATGATGGTTATCGCTGAATTATATACTACTGAGAATTATACACGTTACGGATGTTAGCATACAAAAGGGATATGACGCAGATAATTAAAAACAACCTTGATTATATTTAGAATCTTCTAGGTAAAAATAGATGCAACATTATTATTATTACTGTAGATAAAAATAAAGGGTCACTTAATCTGCGCGCAACGCGTAACAAAGTAGTGTATCGAAGTACTCACTTCAGAAATAAGGAGTGATGAAGGAGTGATTAGCCAAGCCCTGCACAAATCTGAGACAACCATGAAGGAAGAGCACCGCCATATTGGTAATGTAAATTTTAGAGATAGGTTGTGAGCAGCAACCGCGAAAGCAGCTTTCTGACTCTTGGGCCAAGAGGATAAACTTAAGAAAAATTATTAAGTTACAGGGCTTTCTTGGAACAGTACATGATAACGTGAGGATAAAGCAAGAGATAAAGTACCAGTAATATTATTTGGAAGCTCGTCATTACTAGTATGCTATCTGCTTAGTGTAAAAAAATAGGTAAAAAAAATAGGTAGTCCTTGTCTATGGATTCACTCGTAATTGCCGGGATCCGAATGGGAAATAAGCCAGCCTACAAGCTATTTATCCGTTTCACATAAAAGATATAGCTCTAATTGTACGTGATGATTTATTTTTAGATTATCAAAGTACTTGTGAGATCTTTACGAAATAAGAAACTTTTGGAGAACATAAGTCTTAAAACCTCCAAATTTCCTTATCAAAATCTTCAGTAGCTTCTGAGTCTTCTCCATATGATTCCTGCCATTTTGTGAAACCTCCTTTTAGTACACATACTTGAAGCTTTTGGTAGAATGGGTCTGCAAGTTCGTTCCCTTCAATTGACCTTAAGAAAGTTAATGCCGACCTAGGACCCCTTACTTGAGATAAAGCACAATGGAATATAACATTATCAACATCTCTTTCTCGCAATATCCTCTTTAGATCAGGTAAGGTTTCATTAAAACTTCCGGCAGAGTAATGTAAACTTCCTTTAATATGTCCACCAATATAATCCGATTCTCTTACGTCAATAATAGCAAATTTTCCAGGAGAACCACCACGAAGCCAAGAACGAAGAGTCACTGGACCAATGAATTTTAAATCAGCAAGTGAATATAACTTTGTCATTATCCTATATTTTCCAATTGTGAAGTTAAATAATATGTTTGATGAAGTATAACCATCTAATATTGGATGATATATTATGTAAGATATTATGTAAGATAAGTTGCAAATTACTTCCTTGCTTTATAGTGTATTTTAATTTTAAACGTTTCGTATTACTGTACTTAGCAATGGGTGAACTGATAGCTTCCAACGACTTATATATGTGGACTTATATATGTGGTTTCTGTCATTAAAGTCTTTTTGAAAACCCTACAACATTAAATATTCTAACAGTATCTTAAGTCCAAATATTGAAGTGACACTATCTTTAAACCTCACCCACTGTCGCGAAAATTTCACATGCTCCCAGATCAACTTGTTCTTAACGAAAATCATAGATACATCATGGGATATCATCTTATAATTGTCAATATGATGATTTTCTTACAAGATTTTCATTATGGTATCTATATAATACCATTATGTGATTTTGCTACTTCGAATTTGATAGAATAGATGAATAGTTCAATTTGTTGGATATCTAAATTCTGTATATAGATAAGTTCACAAAAACTTTTTTTGGCTTGCGAATTAGTTTGTTAATAGTTTTAGAATTGTTTTGTAAGTGGTGGACTTTAGCATAAAGGTACTCTTTCAAAATGGAATCTAAGGTAAAGGTTAGTAGAGATGATTCAGATTCAAAAAATGTCAACGAGTTGAGGAGAACTATTTCTGTAGATACAATTGCACCTAAACTTACCTCTCTCTTCAAAAGAAAGAGAACTAGACAAGAAGAATCATCAACTTCAACGCCAGTAGATTCAGAAAATGAATCGGATTCTAGCGAAGGTGATGAAAAACATAATATAAAAAAAAGAAAATTAGATTCCAAAGCTATAGAAGAATTTGAAGAACAGGAAAAGGAATATGATTCATTATTACCCGAAGAATATAGAAAATATAGACCAAAAGGATTCAAATTCAACCTTCCTCCTAAGGACAGACCTATACGTATATATGCAGATGGTGTGTTTGATCTCTTCCATTTAGGACATATGAAACAACTAGAGCAAGCAAAAAAAGCTTTCCCAAGTGTAGAGTTGGTATGTGGAATTCCTTCTGATAAAGAAACCCACAAAAGAAAGGGACTTACGGTTTTAACCGATCAACAAAGAATTGAAACATTAAATCATTGCAAATGGGTTGACGAAGTTATTGCTGATGCCCCATGGTGTGTTACTACTGACTTCTTATTGGAGCATAAGATTGACTACGTTGCTCATGATGATATGCCTTACGCTTCAACAGACTCTGATGATATTTATATGCCAATTAAAGCGATGGGAATGTTTTTGACTACTCAAAGAACAGAAGGTATTTCCACATCAGATATAATAACTAAGATTATAAGAGATTATGATAAATATTTGATGAGGAATTTTGCACGTGGTGCAACTCGAAAAGAACTAAATGTTAGTTGGTTAAAGAAGAATGAGTTAGAGTTCAAAAAACATGTTAATGATTTCAGAAGCTACTGGATAAAAAACAAGACTAATATAAATAATGTATCTAAGGATTTATATGTGGAAATCCGGGAGTATTTGAGAGGTAAGAAATTCGATGTTGCTTCATTTCTTGAAACTTCCAGTTATAATAGCTCGATAAACAGTGATACTGAAGACTTACAATCTAGAGGTAATTCTCCCTTGACAGAATTCGCAGCTAAATATATTGGGAATGCAAATAAAGAGCTTAATGGCTCCACTAGGTCCTTGCTTGCAAATGTAAAAGATTGGATCAAAAGAGATGACTCTCATGAGGATTTGTCTACCAATAGTGACAGCTACTTTAAAGAGTCTCCTTCAAAAGATTCTTCTGAGAAGACATCAAACTTGAAAAATTCTATCAATTCCGTAACCCGTAACACTGACAGAAAAGACGTTAGAAAAAGCCCAAGAAAAAAATTGAGTAAACCTCAAAATTAAATAATTACCCCTAACATAATATCACATCCAGTTCATAGTATATTTTTAAACTTGATATATTTATTTTAAGGTAAATAAAGTACAACTATTTTAATACATATTGCTAACATTTGTAAAATGGTCTACTTTCAGCTCAAAAAAAAAAACATCAAATGGAATAAAAACAGAAACTACAGTATGTTACAGAAATATCTTGATATGAATTTCCATAATTTCTTAAATATGTTTAATTTTTTACCCTCAGTACTATTTCTTCTTTCAAAATTAGGTAGGCTCAACCATGAAGCAAGCATAGCAGAATAATTGACAATAAAGCCTTGTAGAACGACATACGTACTTTCATATTGAGATATTAAACCAACTAAGAATGGGAATAGTGCACCACCACACGATCCAAAAGCAGTAGTAATTGTTAAAGAAAATACTTGAATTTTACGAGGGATGATTTTAGCATTCAATGTAAGCGTCAATGGATAAAGTGGACCAATAAAAATTCTAGCAATGGAAACAAAAATACCTTCAAGTACCAAGTGGGGAATTACACAAGTCAACATAAATGGAGCAAAAGTTGCTCTAAAGCCATTGATCCACACAGGTATCCAATCACTTTAGAAGATTTTTTCAAAATGACTGATAAAAACGTTGACATAAGACAACATTATGGCACTCCCAACACCACTAAAGAAAAATCCCAAGACAATCACAGGGAATTTTTTTCCTGTCAGGAACATTGAATACATAATTATCATGAAGCAATACCCAAGGGGAATAGCCTTCGGCTTATTGACCCAAATACTAATCTTATGCGCTAGACAAGCTACTAGATAAAGCCTAGAGCATTTCCTAACCTGATTAAAGACACAATACCATATTTGATATCATACTGGTCCTCCATTGCTCGCAAAAATACACCTGGTGCACCATCTCATCCTTTTAAAAATACGCATATAAAAGCATCAGTGATTCTCTAGATATTACGAAACGTATTGATTTGAAATCCATGTTCTTGAATACTCTGAGATGACGAAGTTTTATTAATTAGATTAGGTATTTTCTTCAGGTATATTTCTATTCAAGTCTGAAAGTGCATACTCTCTATACTTTAACTATACCTGTTCCAAATAAGGGTTTCTCTCTAATACATATTTGTATTTATTATGGGAGGTCTTCCATATCATCAGTGTTTTGCCAAATGGCCTTTTTCTTTGATCAACATAATATATGATGGCTCATTTCCCCATCTAAATATATCTTCTGATATAAGCTTTCCACATAAATATCGGAGATATTATTCACTTCCCTCCCCCTCCTTTAGATAATTGTCGATCTTAATTAATATATGATCTACTTGCTGATTTATCTGAAGACTCATTTATATGGCTAAAGATTTCAAAAAAATACAAAAAAAAACTATCCCTGAAATACTCTTCCACTAGTACTTCAGGTCTATAATATTCTAGTATAAACCAAATATTATGTGAATATTAAGAGAACAGTATCTTTCTAAATACGTATCATCACAGCCATAGATCTCTACCCCTACCTCTTGAACATGCCGATTTGTGAAATTTATTACTGTATGGTTATTATTCTGAAGCTAAATTTTATCGCGTAAGATTTTTAAGATAGTAAATAAAATCATTAGCATTACATCCGGTACTATTTTTGATATGGGTATAGAATTAGAAACAGAAGTCACAGATATCGGACAATCAAGTAATGTTATTTATAATTCAAAAGATAGCATCATTTCATTAGAAATTTTGAAAGAACAAGTACGGTTACAGCAGCAAGAATTGTTACAACAGAAGGATATGCTAAATGACAGATATATTAATCTGATGGGGCAAAATTCATGGAGCTTTACCCAAGGTTTGGTTATTGGACAGTTTAGTGTGATAATAGTTATTCTTATTTTCATAAAGTTTTTTGTTTTCGCTGATGCATCAACCATTACTTCAAGTGCTTCGTCTTCAAAGGATATTTCAGGAATAATTGTAAAGAAGGACAAAAATCGCAGAAGTGATGAAGATTCACAAACAGCGGAAAACGAAGATGAACTTCAGAAGCAAATTCGAAAAACTACTACTATCTTAGAAAAAACATACTATGATGTGAACAATCATGCGCTGGAATCGTTAGATTGGTTTAATGTACTAATTGCACAAACGATATCACAATTAAGAACTGAAGCTCTTGTGTCGGACAATATATATCACTCCCTAAATGAATTTTTAAGCAGCCTGGAATTACCTGATTATCTTGATAAAATCAAATTAACAGAGATTGATATTGGTGATGACTTTCCAATATTTTCAAATTGTCGGATAAAGCATAGCAAGGATGGATCGGGTAGATTAGAAGCTAAAATCGATGTTGACTTAAGTGATACTTTAACTTTAGGAATAAACACAAGGTTACTTTTAAATCATCCTGTTCCGTTAACAGCAATCCTCCCAGTTGAATTATCAGTTTCAATCGTTAGATTCTCTGGATGCTTGACTGTTTCTTTAATAAATACCAATGATCAAGAATTTTCTGATTTAAATGTATCTAAGGATACCCCCGAGAGCTCGGAAGGATCTACATCAGATCTGGAGGTTGGTGTTAAGTCACATAAAAAAACTCTGGAACCAACTGGCACAGCTTTAATGTTTTCATTTTCTCCGGATTATAGATTGGAATTTACAGTGAAGTCTTTGATTGGATCAAGAGCTAAGTTACAAGACGTCCCAAAGATATCTTCTCTTATTGAAAATAAGTTAAGAAGCTGGTTTATTGAAAGATGTATTGAGCCTAGGTTTCAGGTAGTGAAAGTTCCATCATTGTGGCCACGTAGAAAGAACACTAGAGAGCCTGTTCATCCAATTAATGGTACTACTGAGGAATTAAAATAATTAAACACCATTACCCTTGATGTTAAATCTCAATGCATAACGACATTATTTGTATATATTAAACATATGTATTTTTAGAGAATAATAATTTTTAATTATTCTTAACATACTTCATAATTGGCTTTAACGAAAACGAAAGCCAATAGCAAGAATTAGTGCTTGAAATCAGCACATCGGTGAGCACTTTAAAGAAAAAATATACATTCTATCTCTCAATCATACATATCTTTTAAATAAATTGAATTCTCTTATTTCAACTACTCAGACACATATTTTTCGTCATATTAAGAGTCGTGTACTACTTATCTATTAATTCTTTACGATCGTCTTCAAATTCTTCTTCGGATTCTTCTTCGGGTTCTACTTCGGACTCTTCCTCAGCTTCAGCTTCGTCGTCATCTTCGTCGTCATCTTCGTCGTCTTCCTCATCGTCTTCTTCGGATTCCTCTTCGGACTCTTCTTCGGATTCTTCTTCGGATTCTTCTGCGGATTCCTCTACTTCAGATCCAAAAAATTCATCCAAGCTATGTAAATTATAGACTGGCTTCGTGTTCGCTCTTATTTCAGATTTCACTATAGGAATACCATGATCTGATACGTTTTCAGAAGACATAAACGAATCTGAAGATTTAAAAGAGTTTCCAATAACAGTATGACTAACAGGTGTCCATTCCTTTCTAATCGAAGAATCTGGTAAATTCTCTGGGTCTGACCATTCTACAACGGAAAGGTACTTCAATAAAATTAAATACATTTTTGATTCACCCAATTCATTACCACTATTTGCAATTAATGGAGGAGGTTTAGGGGCTTGTAAGAATAAAGAAGCCAACTCGATATGTGAAGTCCCTTGGTTTAATAATACATTAATCATTCTTGCCCTATCTCTGGTATCGTAAGAATCATCATACTTGGCCAATAGAAGCACATGCTTGAACATCTTTGAAATTGTGCTTTTTGTAGAAAATTCTTCTAATTTTTCATCGATATTTTCATTAAACAAATTCTTTATCCTATCTAACTCAAATGTATAAATTTTAGATGCTAATATTAATATTTGGTATCTTACTTTTTCCTCTTCTTCAGCAAAGTTTGCAATTAATTTTCTTAAAATATCCGGACCAATAGTGTTATTAGCAGCACTAGTAAACTCTCCAATGATCCAAATTATACTAGACTTGCTATCACTATCATATTCTATTTTATCATTAATCAACAACAAAGAGAGTTTGTATGTAGCCTTTATTAAATCTTCCTTTGCATGGTCATATGTATTGTAGTCGTTCAGTCTTTGTTGTATTAAGCATCTTATGGTATTCAATAATTCACTTAATATAGCGCCTTCACGTTTTCTAGTCTGCAGTAAACACCAATGTAATATTTCTGTATTCCATTGTGGAGATATTTGTGAACAACGGCAAATAGACCTTACTGACTCGACTGCCACCTTTTTATTCTTAGAATTGAGACAATAAAATTTCAATTCCTGTAGAATAAATTGAATATTGGATTCATCAACCAACGAAGTTAAAATCTGCAACTTCAATTTCGAAGTTATGAAAGAATCATTAGGATAGACTAGAAATTTTTTAAATTGTGGAGAAAAGACCGAAGGGTCTATTGACGAAATATGAGAGATTATTTGCAATGCAAATTGCGAAGTTTGACTGTTAGTTGAAGAAATTGCAATCCTTGTTAATGCCGAATTTACTCCTAAAGTTCTAAAAAGAACAGGAGGAGCTAAGCCGCATAGCGACTTAGCTATAGTTAGGATAACCACTTCGGAGGGTGAATAAACTAACGACTTAAATGAGTTAATGAATAATTCATAATCAGAATCCATAGAAATATCATATACTGGATATTGAGTACTTGAAAATTCATCTGGCATATCTATGATTTCATTCTTTTCATTTTGTAAATATAATTTTGGTCTTGGTAAAAATAATCTAACATAAGTTGAAAAAATATCGATTAAGAATGACTGACTCCATTCATCAAGCTCTTTTATTAATGTACAGTATCTACGGAAGTTTCCATGAATCGGGAGCCATCTTTTGCTTTGTTTAATATCTGGTAATATCTTATTATAAGTCTTCAATGCGGATGATATAACTTGGTTATTAGAGTCATTCATAAGCTTAAAAAGGTACTCTGATAATTGTTTTTTATTAGAGCCTTCAATTTCATAAACCTTCCCAATTGCAATTGCTGTAGCACTTCTGACAATAGGTGATGGGTCAGTTGATGTTCTTTTGATGCATAACAACAATATTGGCAAAATTGAGGATATTCTCATACCACAGAGAGATTTAATTGCCGTTGCTCTATTGGTTGGGTTCTTATGGCTTAAAGATTTTTGGATGGAATTAATTGATAACAAGGCTGTATCAGGTTCTATTTCTGCGTACTTGGTGATATAAATCAAGACTAAATTTCTAATTTTATTATTTGACGACGAAACATTTTTAACGACATCCGCAAAATAAGACAATCCATCTTCTCCTCTAGTAATCAACGAAATAACACATTTTAATCCGCTAATTATATCTCTATCTAACCTCGAATTCAACTTATTGGATATTTCTTGTGGGCGAAGGGAACTAGGCGTCTCAGTTAGCCTAGCCGAAGCAGATACTGCAGCTTCAATTGTCAAGTCCCTTGCTGACTCTAGAACTGAAGATATCTTTGCAAATGATTCATTCATTGGAGAGTCTATAGACGTCTTGGTATTTTATCAACTTCATCTTTTTGATCTATACAATGTGTTCGAGTTAAGAACATAAATTTCCCAATTAGGAAATAAGTTACATAAATACTTATTTACTATATAAAGTACGTTTTTTCTTATTAAGCTTGTTAGAGGCTGTTTTTAATCTTTTTCCTATACTATGATCTTTCTGGCTTGATATATATGACAGTGGAAAGAACTCATTTATACGAGGTTGAAATGATTCTGATCTTTTTTTGTTCATATCACGAATAAGAGGTATCATAATATCATCAACTTTTTGTTGATCCCAATTTACATTGAACATTAAGAAGGACCTAATTTGGTCAAGATTAGGAAATCCCCATTTAAATTCACTTCTGTCATGATCAACTTCTGGGGTGTTATATGCTTCATATATAATATTATCCGGAAAAGAGTCCGGCAAAAACAATTTCCCTTTTTTTACTTTTGTTAATAGATTTCTCTTCAACGGAGTAATATCAGATTTCTCCAATGCCTTTGTGGTTTTTGTATTTTCATCAAACCAAACTTTGAAAGCTTCAAGCGTACCAAATTCGGCTAATATTTCCATCGCTAGAACTGGACCAACGCCTTTTAATCCTTCAGTATAATCACTTCCAAGAAGTAGGGCTAATTCGATTAATCTTTCTTGGTTGAGCCCTAACTTTTCATCAATGTCGTCTTTCATATAACATTCAACAAAATGTTTTTGCTGGAACATATTTTTATAAACTCGATCTCCTCCAAATAAAAAACAATCACTGTCATCGGTTACAATGCCATCAACGAGCTTGAGTTTTAATAACTCAGCGCATTGGGCCTCAGCTTCCATAGGTGCCGTTATATATGGGATTCCAAATCTCTTCAACAATTCTTGAATATCCAAAATCATATTTTCTGTTACCTCGTCGGAATCTCTCTTTGACTTTTTCAATTTTTCATTTAATAACTGATCATCGGTTACCTTTGTTCCAGCGAATGATTCAAAGTTTTGAAGATTTGAGCGCATTTCAGATTTGAACTCTTCGTGATCCAATTCTTCGTTGACAAGCTGCTGAACAAGATTTGTCTCTTCTTCTTCTTCAAAATCAAAATCAATAAGAACAGGTTTTCTTTCCTGTCTGGTTGAAAACTCCTTATCGTAATCTCTATTATCATCCGGTTGTATTTCTACGACATCATCAATCCTAGCATTATTAGCAACATTATTAGTGGGGTCTTTAATATCTTTCCAACCAATTTCTTGGATTTCATTGTCTGAGTATGTATCATTATTCTCTATGAGGTAAGGCTGGGCTTCATTCCAAGGAATTAACCCAGCATTTTCGTCATTTATATCTTCCTTCGTTTGAGTTAAGTCCATATCATTGGCTTCGTTATAGGGGTTTCGTTGTAAAGAGATATGCTCACTAAACCATGATGGTAACGTCTTCTGAACTTTTGGGCTCCTACTATCTGACTTGTCCTTTATGTCTTCATTATTATAATCATTATTATCACTTTTATATTTATTTGAATCCATTGAGATCTTTTCTTTATTTTTTAAATCATTTTCTGAAAACTTATTTTGAAAGTTGATCTGATTATTTTCCTTTTGACCAGACATCTCATCAGAGGTATCCTTCTGAACATCAGAACTTTTATTAAAGAGAAAAGAATTACTTAGATCAATTTCTAATTCTGGTACATTCAGGATTTCGCTCCCTAATCCTGACATTAAGCTACCTTTGACATTTAAGGGTTTATTATTTTTAATCACATTATTTTTATGATATCTGGCGGCATTGTTTCCCAGCAGCTTTAAGCTTTCATCTTGTTGATACTTACTATAGATTGATTCAATGATTGCTCGTTGAATCTGTTTTTCTTCTTCGGTTTCATCCGCTATTGATACATCCTCCCAATCAACATCTTCATCTTCATCCTCATTATAATCCCCTTTTGAATTTACTACGTTCCTATGAATATATTCATTTGACTCTTTAATATCTGAAGATGCCCTAATAAGTTGGCTATTTGGTTCACCAGAAACCTCAGATAATACATTTCCATTGTCGTCCAATAATATAGGATCCTGTAGTGAGTTTTCATTACTACCTAATGAAAGCGTCCATCCATCTTCATTCTTTACTAATGCATATCTTCGATCTTTATCTCCAGCAATCCTTCGATCTGTATTTCCATTATCTCCCATTCCACTTACATCCATTAATCGTTGCGTATAAAAATTCCTCTTTTGAACTTGTTCAATCTGGAACTTCGAGAATTCCATACGATTTGGAAATAATTCATCAAGCTGATCTTTATCGTAGCCCATTCTAAGCCTAGATCTTATTCTTAAGTGAGATAAAATCATATACTGGGTTGACTTCGGAAGCTCACTAAACTCCTTTGATCCTGGATCGACAGAATTAATATCAATACCATCAACATGGTCAAAGTCTTCATATACTTCATTTAACTCGTCATCTTGCATTATTCTACCATCTTTTGTAGATACTTTGAATGACTCTATATTAGGTAAATGAAATTCATCCTTTCTTCTAAATAATTTGTTTGAAGATTTATTATTCGTATCTTGGAAGGACTTTGTTTCTTTATCATTCAACCCGTTTTCTGCATGTATTTGTAATTGTCTAGCAAGAAGTTTTTGAGCCTTTTGGGTCGCTCCATCTCTTTCTCCCTGCTTCCTTCGTTCCTGTCTCTCTCTCAATACTCTACGTTTTAATACGGGTGCACCACCATCAAAAACAAAAACTGGAAGAATTCCGTAGTACAACAACTTGCATATTCTTCGAAAAAACCCTACTATATGTGAATTGGAAATTGCGTTGCCTTCTTCATCTCGCACAGCTTTTAAAAATTGGTATATCCAAATAGATGCATCAACAGCTAGTTTCTTTCTAGATAACGCTTCTAATCTAACTGGACGAGCTGCTGACCCTATTATGGTCCATAAAGAATTCACACCCATGTTTCTGTATCATAGTAAGCCATAGAAGTTAGGAAAAAGTTAAGATTGATTTTCTTTACGCACTTAATTCATGCATCAAAAATTGCAAAATAAATGGCCACAAATTCGTATAGTTTGCAAAATAATAAGCGCCAATATCTAATTGAAATTGTATACACTGTATACACTGTCATATATAAATGGGATCGAAAACAGAAAGATTGGGTCAATATTCTGATAATTTTATTATTAAGAAAGCATCACGTATTGAAAAAGGGAACATTAAACGTTCATCACAAAATAATCAAGTACTTCAGAGTTTCTCAGCGCAAACATTGCCAAACCCATTTCTTACTAAAATAGATCAACTTCAAAATACAGCATCTAATCCGATAATAACTGCTCCAGTTTACCCTCATAATGGTTATGCTGGGTTTATGGAATCACCATCTAAAGCATTTCAATTCGGCCGTATAGAAGATGAAAATACATTTTATCAGGAACCAGAGGTTGTATACGAAGTATATGATACTGTATTCGACCCTAGGTTAGGCTCTAATATGTCTATGATAGAAAAAGTAGACAAATGGATTCAAAATATTCCTATTAAATATCATAGACGTAATTGCACAGTTGATTACTTTCCTGGAGTAACTTCATATTCAACCTCCAGTGATGAGTCTGATGTCATTGATTTTAGCGAAAGGGATACAATTTTTGAATTTCAAGCAAGAAGAGTTACTCGTTATGCCACAAGATTATATGTAAACGAAGAAGAACCAGTTGCCAGATTCTGTGACTTAAGACGAGAGCCGAATACTGAGTACGAATTAGTTAACTACAGCTTCGAAATTGATTACCAGAATTCTTTCGAAATCTTCAATGAGAGGCTTGAGAAGTGATTCATTTCCAATCATTAATTAAATTAGCTTTATATAAATATATCTAATTCATCAATATTATAGTTTATATCAGAATCGTCAAGTTGTTCGATTCTCGGATAATAAGGCACCATAGAGTCACTGGATTGGACATAGGAATTATTATAAATTTTCCAATATGGGGCTCTTACTTTTCTGGCGGGATGAAAGAGTCCGGGCCATATGTAATTTGAAAAACTTCCAATACCTAAAACTACTCTTAAAGCATCAATACCTTCTATTATCCTGATAATAACATGCGGAGAAGTTTCATAGATATTAGGTATTAACAAGTTTAGATAATGAATAAATACATCATAGTAATCATCATTAGTAAGACCAACACAATTTATAGCCATATGCTTTATAACAGTAGCTGCAGTTTGACGATGCACAAGATCCCTATCACATAAAGAATCTTCTAATAATGGTGTAATTGCAAATAAGTAATCTTTTGTCATGTCACCACTTATGTATTCAAAAATAAAACCAAGTGCTTTTAACACACCATTTTGTACATTTTTTTCTGGGATTCTGTATTCATTCATTATTGCAGGTAATACAGTAAATGGTGCACAAGTCTCTGCTACTATCCCTATTGCTACAGCGGTACAAACCCTTAATTGACGCTCTTGTACTCTTAAGTTGTTTAATAGCATTACTAGGACATCTTGCGGTCCAATAGTTCTAGCAATATATCCAAAAGTTTCATTGGCTGCAACCCTTATTCTTTTTTTATTAGATTTCAACATATCTAATAACTCGAAACATATCCTCATCCACTCCCTAGCGTTAATAGTTTCTGAGTTTTTTCTAGCAATTAACCCCACAAGTTTTATACATGACTCCTGTACCTTTTCCTGTCTATTCTTCAAAATTGGTGTTAAGGTAGGTAGTATTTGGTTTATTGAAGGGTTGGTCATCAGGTATAATGAGGCCCTATCAACACTATTAAGACATGAATAGAGAGCGCTAATAATTGACCCTAATACTTCTGGATATACTTCTCCCAATGATTCATAAAGTATTAATATCAATTTCATCATAATATTTTCATTATCTTGAAAACATACTCTTATAGTTGGCGCCAAGATGGATATTAAGTCCGCTGCCTGTTGTCTAATCTCTGGAAGTTTGTTCTTGAGTCTGTAAAGAACTGTACTTACAATAGAATTCATATACGGCTTTAAACGTATGCCTAATGACTTTGAGATTGCGCCAAAAGCAAGTAAATACACCTTGTGGTATATTGTTTGTTCTTGAAATGCATATAAAACACCATCCACTAATTTCACTTCAAGGTTTGAATCTACTCCAATAAGGTTATCATTTCCATTTGATACCATTTTATTAAGAGTTTCGATGGTCATTCTTCTAAGGGATTCATTTTCATCTTTTGAATATGGTATAATGCATTCTAGGATGCCTAAGAAATCAAATTTATTGGCTAAATCAAAAGTGGTCTCCACCACGAGTTTGCTTAATCTTTGTGAATCAGAAGCAACTCTCCTATTCCAAAAGAATTTCAAAAAAGGCTTAATAATTTCTTGATCATAATTTTGAATTATATTTTTTGATAATGGCAAATCCATCATTACTTTTAGAATAGTTTTTCTCATGTCTTCATCTGGTGAATTGAATTCTCTGACAATAATAACCATGATTTCTTTAGTATAATAATTCGAATATTCTTCATAGTTAGAATCATTACACATTAGGGGCACTATTGATCCGATACACTTTAGGAAACTGGCTAAGCCTTTACCTCTATGTTTTTTTAATCCTAGCCAAGTTGGTTCTAAAATTGGCTCGAACGATTCGATACCATATGGTCTGACATTATCCGCGAGTTGAGCTAATGTTAGCGCAGTGATCGTGCGTACTTGTAATGCTTCATCTGTTAGCCCAGGATTTAGAACTTCTATCAATTGTGATAAATATGGAAGGATTGAATTTCCATTACCGCCTCCTAATAGTATGCATAGTTGTTGGACAATTTTTATACCTGTATGTCTGGCCATCCAGTTTTTCTTGGATTTGATAACAGCTTTTAAAAAAGGGAGGAAGTTAACTAAGCCTAAAGTATTGGCAACTATAGCAAATACCCGTGATGTGATATTTCTAACGTATTCATCTGTATGATCAAGATCGGGACGTAAACTAGAAACCATATTTGCCAATCCAACTGCTTTTGTTAAGTTGGAGATAACTTCTCTTGTTTCTAATCTTAATGTAAAATCTTCCTCAATAAGAAATGGGGAAATAACAACTAGTATTTTATGCGTGTAAGGTCTTAATTGATCATCTAACTGAACTATTATTCTACCAATTAGTTTTAGCAAGTGATGCCTTTCTTGTAAATCCAAATTTGGTTCTAGTAAGATTGGAAGAATTAGATTTAATAAGGGTTTTGGACCATATTGTATAGCATTATCAGTTAGTTGACGAAAAGATTTTTTACGTAATGTTGGAGATCCGTTCTTAATATTTAATATATGTTTCATTGCCCTAAGTTCTAGTTTTTCTTCCTGTGTTGCAGTATTATTGTCCTTTTTAACTAATTTACCAAAATACTTCAAATCCTCTTCCTTCATAATTTCCAAATTTCCTATAGATAAATCCTTGTTCCCTTCTAACTTCAAAACATCTAATGCATGTAATTTTGCTTCTTCAATTGAAGGCGGAACATAATAATCACTTGGAAGATCGGTAATATCTACAACATTACTATTTTGGTTAAAGTTTTCTGGTGGCTCTACCACGACATAACCAGGAAGTAAAAGCTTATCTAGAATTTTGTCTGTAAGAGGTATTCCATTAATTATAGGAACCTTTTTGTCATGCGTTAGGAGGTCATGTATCATTAAAGCATTTTCGTCCATATTTTCTATGGTTTCTGTTGCAACATTTGCTACATTCTTGTTCTTCTCGATACTGTTTAATTTATACTCTTCGGGAGAAACATCCCATCTTTTTTTCCTCTTCCTTATATTTTGTTGCGGCAATGCCATATCTTCCTGGTTATAATTATCTCCCGTTTCATCTTTTTTCTGATCAATTAATCTCTTAACTCTTGCTTCTTCTCTTTCAAAGACCCTCTCATTCATTACCTCTTTATAAGGTTTTATGTTATCTAGATCAAGGTCTATTGCTCGTTTGTTCCTCCTAGATTGATAATCATTATTAGATAAATTTTGTTTTATGTAATCATTCGATTCAAAATTTGCATTTAAATCACGATTAAGATTCTCTTCTAAGTTTCTAGGTATGGTATAACTACCAACCAAATCTCTTTTAGATTTATCAGGCATGGTGTTGTTTTACGAAATGCCTTTAAATTCAATCTAATGTACACTTTCAACTCATATAGATGAGTCGTGTGATGACCATATTATAATGATTAACATGAGAAACATAGATATATTGCAATAAGAATAAAAATATAATTACTAAAAGATCATGAATAATCAAAACTCAGTAGTGTTGCTTAATAGGTTATTATCGTTAAAGGATAATAATCCTTTCATGCTTGTATTGGACTCTTTATCTCAATCCTCGTTTCATTTTGTGCAAGAGGTTGCGTACCAATCAAGCGGGAATATTATATTTCTATCATTTGAAACTATAAATAAGCCTTCATATGCATCTGAGTTCATAAATTGTACCTCCAAAAGTGTGGATACAATTATAAAGATGGTACAAACTTCTATTTCCAATGGTAATATACCAAATAGCAAAATATTGATCATAATTGATTCTCTAAATTATATTTTGAGTGAAGAATTAACTACACTAATAACTAGTTTGATAGCTCCTAGTGTATATATTTTGGCAACGTATCATACTAATCTTCCTAATTACCTGAATCACAATCACAATTATCCATCAGCCATAAGTCTCCTAACTTATATATCTAGCTCTATATTTGAGTTAGAAGCTATTACTGCTGGTACTTCAGTAGAACAATTAGATGAGAAGATTTCCAAATTACAGTTTCCTATAAAATCTAATCTAAACCAACCTAAGTTTAAAGTGACATTAACAACTAGAAGAAAATCAGGTAGATCCTTAATTTATAAGTATATTTTCAATTCCACTTCACATATACATGAAGTATCTCAAGAAGAGTCTATTGATCAAGAGGATGAAGAAAGTTTGTTGAAAGATTTAACAACCTTTAATCTAAGCACCAGTTCGAAGCAAAAAGTTGCTAGGGAACAAGTTGAATTACCTTATATGCAAGCCCAGGAAGCTCTTGGGTCTTCTGGAGGTGCGATTGTGTATGAATTTGAAAAAGATGATGATTATGACGAAGAGGACCCATATGAAGATCCATTCTAAATTATTCAGATGTATATAGTATATAGATGAATTACTCTATAGGACAAAGGGTAAAGGGTATATGCATAGATTTTTTAGCCATTTCCTAACAATTTTATCAATTTAAGATTTTTTTATTTTGGATTTTAAGTTCAAAATTAATTTCTTTAATTTTCCATCCTTCGTAATATTTTCCATTTCTTCCTCGGTAATTGTTTTCTTTGTCAATAGATTGAAAATAGAACCAAAGATTAAAGATAAAACTGTACAAGTAAGAATTATTACATTATAAGGCATCGAAAAGTCTGGAGTAGGAAGGCTCAATAATAAACTTGTGGTACGTAACTCGTATACTTCATTTTCATCTTCATCGTGAACTGTAACAATGGCAGGAGCTATAGCAAATCCATGATTAGCATCTGGTGGGTATTCGGCGTATAATAAAAGAGATTTATCGAATTCATACGATAAAATCATCGTTTCTTCTGGAAAAAGTGCAATAGATAATTCTAAATGAGATGGCCTCTTTCTATCAACAGCAGGCTCATAATATTTCTCCAGAATATATGACCCATTAACTGGTGAGATGGTATGTCCATTTTTATCCTGAATTTCTATATTTAAGGAGCTTAAATATAGTCTCATAAACCATGGGAATGAGTCAAAATAAACAAACCTGATAACTTCAGAATTCGAGGGATTCGAAAATGATATACGTAATCCACCTTGGTCTTGTGAATAGCCAGTTAAGGATCTCGAAACATGCAAAGGAGGCGCCTTAATTGGTTTCACTGATGAACTGTTAGAGGATGCGAATTTGAAATCGTATTCCGCAGTCTTATTAATATCAAAAATTGTAAAATTTTGTAGTAACTCTAGTTTATTCTCAACTAAATCTTTTGATACTGTAATATTCCAGTAATTCTTATCTAGATCAAATTTTATTGGAGAAGGTGAATTGGATAATGCCGGACCCTTAATTGTTCTTCCAAAAATCGTTGCTAAATTCCACGAAACTTCATTCACTTTATTAACAGGAAAACATTGCCAAATATTGTGTATTTTACTTTCATCGCACTTCAAGTCTTCTCCAGAAGTAGGCTTAGGAATGTGCCCTTCTCGATCTTTACGGATTGAACGCAATACATCAATAACAGTGTTAACTGTTTGGTTCAAAAATAAAGAACATGAATTATTATCGCATTTTGTTTCTAAATCAATAGACATGCTATGCCATAAGGAATCAAATACCTTGTGACCATCTAATAACGAAGAAATTCCAGCTTTTCCTCTTGAAGGCAACAATTTCAAGAAAGGAGTTAAGTTTTCGGTACATATAGGTTCACTAGGAAGTGCTGCCTTAAATAAGAATAACTTATTTTTCTCTTCGATAATATAATTTTCACTTAAGTCTTTTGAGAGATATTTAGGATGATTTGTGATTGAATCATCAATAAAATTTAAAGATGCACAAAAAAATCCCGATAATGAATTAGATAAGGTATTCCATTTTACTTTAGCGTCAGATAAAGAAGGAGCTTCAATTATTGCCCACAATTCTACACCAGTACCGCCACTTACTTTACCATTAAAAGCCAATTTTCCCCATGAGTTAGAATCCCACCAACCTTGTGTAAAACGTAATTGTAACTTCCTTGTATCGGTAGACTCTATAATAGGAATTAAAGAGCTTGGAAAAAAGGTATTGTGCTTTGAATTTATTGACACTTGCGAATTATTGTAGCTCTTATCATATTGAAATGGTAATGATTCTATTTGAAATTGAAATGATGCCAATAAATTATTCTTTGGTAGTGGCCTTAAAGTCAAGGATTCATTATAAAGCTGATGACATGAAACCAAATTAAAAGACGCAATTGATACGTAAATCCAATAAATAAAAGGTACCTGTTTCATTTCTTGGTTTATCAAGTCCGGAGGTTCTGATTGAGCTGTCCCTAGTTTTTTTAACGAATAAGCGCGACATATTTTGTAACGCGACATTCATGTATTTTTTGTTTACAATTCACTCTGAAAGTAAACAATCTCTTCAAAATATCAATTGTAATGTCAGATAGATCTACAGATATATCGATCATTGAGCAATATAAGGAAAATATACAGCCTCTTCCAGGAGGTAGAAGTGCTTCAAAATTAGTATCAAACTTTATGATAGCATCCAGGTCTGCTCTCAAATTAAAAGATCAATTAAATGAAGAACGAAAACATTTAGAAGAAACTCTACTTAATTTAGAAGAAGTTGATGACCCCCTTCAAGAGTTCATTTTATATATTAATTGGATACGTGAAAATTATCCTCAGGGTGCAAATACTGAAAGTGGTTTGTTGAATTTACTTGAAAGGTGTACCTCATATTTTAGAGATACACAACATTATAAAAATGATCCTAGATATTTAAAGGTTTGGCTAGATTATACCAAATTCTCTGATACGCCTAAAGACATTTATATATATTTAGCTAAAAAGGGAATTGGAAACCAGTTAGCATTATATTATGAAGAATTTGCAGAATACTTGGAAAATAATAAGAAGTTAGATGACGCTAAGCAAATTTATAATGTAGGCATTGAAAATAAAGCAAGACCGTTAGTGCGATTGAAAAAGTCCTATCAAAATTTTCTTGAAAGATGTGAGCCTCCCACTAATAATGATAACGACGGAAGAAATAGTATTAGAAATGTATTAACGTTAAAAAGAGGTAATAGCATTACTCCACCTGAAGTAGATAATTACGAAAATGAGAGGAAAAAGTCAAAAATAGAAATATTTCAAGATGATGATAACGTTAATGATCATCAGTTATTTAATGCAATTTTCAAGGGGCCAGTAAAAGAATTGGGCTCAATTAAATCGAGAACTAAAGAAAATATACAAGATGCTAAGCCGTGGTCAGGCGAAGTAATTCGTCAAAAGACGAACCAAAATACAAATTCTTTAAAAATAGAAGTTTTTAAGGACTCTAATAGTGATAACGACAAGAATTCATTTCAATACGCAGAGGAAGATAAGGCTGGAAATATTCATACCGTTATCAAAATCCCAGGGAAAAGGTTAGAAAAGGTGTTAATTAATATGGAATTATTGTACCCATCACCCAAGGAGGAATATTCCTTACAAGAAATACTAGCTTTTCGTAAGAATTTCTCAAAGAAAAGTGATTTGAAACCTCATATAGAGAATTCATTCAAAAATAACTTTGAAGAATTACATTCAAATGATGCTATTAGTAGCAAGGACGGCAATGATTTTAGTCAGGATGCAACAACGTTTACTATTCCTCTAAGAGATAGTAATACTAATAATGACATAAGTAAGATTTCACAGAATCAACCAAATTCTCCTACTATGACTATGTTTTCTCGGATTGCAGCTAAGGAAGTAATTGGTATATTTAATGATGCTGCAAAAAATTTAAACTCTGAAGATGAGGACGAGAAAACTGACTATACAACTAATTATGATGGTTTCGTTACAGAGACAATTCCAATTAGTAATAATAATAATAATGAAAAACTTAAACAAATTGACACACCGCCAACAGATAGGGAATATGGTAGTGAACAATCTTTTCATAGTTCTCCTTTTCTTGAAACACCATCTATAAACAATATCAACAATATCTCAAATGATACAAAATTAATTTCTCCACTAGATTCAGCTGTCAGAAAGAAGCTTTTACTGCGCTTATCCATTCCCTTATCTGTATATGCTGGTTATAATGAATTCGGAGATAGATGCATCGGTAAATTGCAAACATTCGACAATCTCGCAAGTAGGACATCGAAAGCTATTGCTGCGGGTTCCTCAAATTCAATAATAAATTTTTGTGGTAATAAGAGTTATTGTTTGCGAGCAGAATTAGGAAGAGGCGGATTTGGTATTGTTTTCCTCATTGAAACCGAGACAGGTGAATATGAAGCGTTAAAAATTGAATCACCATCTTCAAAATGGGAATATTACATTCTACATCAAATACATAGACGTTTGGTTGGATATAGATCTGGATCTTCTATGTTTGTTAAGCCATATAGATTATTTTATTTTGAAGATGAGAGTTATTTATTTATCAATTATTGTTCACAAGGCACCATTTTGGATGTGGTGAATAGATTTAGAAGACCTGGTTTGGGTGCAGATGAATGCTTATGTATATTCCTAACCATAGAGCTTCTTAAAGTAGTTGAGATATTACATTCTATTGGTATTTTACATGGTGATTTAAAAGCTGATAATTGCATGCTCAGATTTGAACAGTCAGAATCTTCAAAGTGGAGTGAATATTATAACCGTGAAGGCTTAAATGGCTGGTCTAACAAAAGCATCACATTAATCGATTTTGGACGGGCAATAGACTTGACATTATTTGACAAAGATACACAATTCATTTGTAATTGGAAAACAAATGAGCAAGACTGCATTCAGATGAAACAGAATAAACCATGGTCTTTCGAAGCTGATTATTATGGCTTAGCCTCAATAATTCATACAATGCTTTTCGGAACCTATATGAAAATAAAAGAGGGTAATAACGGTAATATTTCATTAGAAAATACATTTAAGAGATATTGGCAAAGGGATTTATGGTCTGAATTGTTTGACTTACTTCTTAATCCATATCCAGAGGGAAGACTAAATAATAAAAAGCCATTAGTTGAGGAATTAAAAACCCATCGTAATAAATTTGAGGACTGGCTAGAAAAGAATTCAGGAACTCATAACTTAAAAGGCATAATCTTAGGTATCGAACTTGACTTAAAAGAGTCTAATAAGAAAATTTTACAAAAATAAAATCCATTATTAGGAAAGATAATAAGAATTTAAATTAAAGCTCCTTATGTGTTGAAAATAATTAGTGATATCAAAAATATACTCGCCAGAAAATTTTAATTAACAAAATAAGGAATTGAATATAAGATATAATAAAATAGTATTATTGTCAATGTTTTAAATCATCTTTTTTTAAATCCTTTGACTCAATGCCATCAATTACATTATATTTGGCATAGTTTACTTCATAATCATCAAGATTACTTATAGGCCCTTTGTACCATTTGTGAGCATCAACAAGGAACCAAATAAGTGCCATAAGCATTGGACCAAAATATACAACAACGGTCCAATTCATCTCACTTGGAGATAAATCTTTACCTGTCAATGTCGGGAAACATAAAATTGGAATCATAAGAGTAACAAATGCTACTGAAACAGCACCGATAGGTGTAGATAACCGACCCAAATTCCATGGACCTGGTATAAATGAATTACGTGAATAAGTGATCTTGAGTAAGGTAGGAATAGTAAAAGAAATAAAAGCAGCGATACATCCGACCGAGAAAATTGCACCAACAGCTACATCTCCTGCAAAAATCAATAAGAGAAGTAATTGACCAAGAAGCCAATTTATCCAAACGGCGTTAACAGGTGTTTGGGTTACTGGGTTGACTTGTTTCCAATATTTAGAAAATGGGAAAAGGTTATCTCTTGAATATGCATAGGTAACACGTGAAGCAGCTAACATACAAGACTCGCCCATAAAGAATGAAGATACTATTGTGAATGCTGCTGCTGCGTTAACCAATTGCCTTTTCATGATCTGCGTTAAAAAAGACACAAATGGTTGTCCAAGGCCCTGTGGGTCTTCAGCGATTAACTCAATATTAACTACAGTGTACGAGATTGCAATCATGAATAAAAAGCCAACAATTCCACCAAATGTTGCTGTCAATACAATAGCTTTTGGTGCTGCAACATTTGCATTGGAACACTCTTCACTCAAGTGGAAAGGTGAATCATAACCTGACATAGACCAAATAACACCTAAGAATGAAACTAGGAAGGCAATTCCGGTTGGGAATTCTGTCTGGTTATAAAATCCCCATGCTGTTCCGTTATCATTGAATTTTGAAGTCACATCACTAATTTTCACCCTGTTATTTGCAGCAAAAATCATTAAGAATACAATTACAAGAAAAACCATGTTTGCAACAGTTCCAGCAGAGTTAAACCATGATAACCATTTAGTAGGAAAGCAAGAAATTATTGCGTGTATTACCTGGATTCCTAAAGTTAGTAAATAGATTTGCCAATTAGTAGGTGTAAAGCCTGTAGAATTATACGAATATAAGGCTAGCATCATACATGCCCCACTGTAGTTAACCAGCGGAGAAGCGGTAATTTGACCTAACCAATTTGAGAAACATGTAAGCCAGGTTAATAGCGGTGCATATTTTTTTGGTGCTAATTGTGAAACGGCGTATGGAGTACCACCTGCTGTTGGAAATGCACTAGCAATTTCTGCTAAAGAGTAAGCAACTGATGTAACAAATACAAGGCCTACAAGCCAGGGAAGTGGACTGATTCCAACAACGAGTTGTTGGTAACTGAATGTAGCTGCAATCGAAGGTAAAAGTCCCAATACAGAGAATGAGACTGCGAATACACTCCATAATGTAAATTCTCTTTTAAATTCTTGTTTATAGCCCAAAGCCAAGATAAGTGCTTCATCATTATCTACTTCATGATTTAAACTTATTATCGCCTCTTTGTTTGATAGTATTGATGCTATATTCATATCGTCTACGATTATAGATCTAACAGGCACCACCTTCGTCGTTTTTTGTAGTTTTGAATCTGCCATCATATTTATGTGAAATTTAATTTTCGAGCCTAACTAAATGGGTAGTAAATATGAGGTTGATATATATAAGCTATATAGGCTGTAAATATCCCAGCTGAGATAAAGATAAGATAACCTGGAGTTGGAGCGGAATTATGACCTAGTTGAGAATATGCGAGACAATGATAAGCAACACCCTCTAACTGATCTATATGAGGAAAATCAGAAACATTATATGCAAGACAACAGTATAATTATCTATCTAAAAGATTCAAACCACATAAAATTCATTAAATACAATTTATGATAACTTACTTTATTAGAACAGATCTAATCAAATATAAGATTTATCTCTCATATTACACCATTTTTTAGATATGAATATGAAAGAATATTAATATGGAAACGTGATTATTTTCTCCTTCTGAATCTTTTGGTCATTGCTTTTTCAGAAATCAATAACATAACAAATAGATATAAGATGTAGATAAATATAATATATGTCTCTGTCTAACCATATTTATTATAATATCTGGTAAATGCTAATATAGTAGATAGAAAATAAGAATAGCAATTCTCTATGTATTTACGGACGTGATTTGAATTTTTTTCTAAATAAACCTAGTAATAGAGTCGAAAAAACATTCATTGATTGGAACCTTATTCTGGGTCTTACCTTGAAGAAAAGTAATTACAAA
This sequence comes from Schwanniomyces sp. yHRVM31, assembly GCA_030462985.1. NCBI lineage: Eukaryota > Fungi > Ascomycota > Pichiomycetes > Serinales > Debaryomycetaceae > Schwanniomyces > Schwanniomyces sp. yHRVM31. Next base: position 1,718 of record JAKVQU010000094.1, on the reverse strand, counting down.
AGAGAGTTAGCCAAAACATTCCCCAACGTAAAAATCTGTTGAATAAGCACAAAAAATATAATTTTAAAAAATGGGGCGAGCTGGGAATTGAACCCAGGGCCTCTCGCATGCTTGTTGTAATCAATCCAGTAAGCTGGATTGTCGCCCAAAGCGAGAATCATACCACTAGACCACACGCCCTATTTTCAATAAAAACGTTTTAGGATTTTATATTAAAGTAGAAAATTAGTTTTGTTGTAAATGAATTGATATCCGACTTATGTTCACTTGAGATCATTACGACATTCTACAACCTGGTCTATCACCTGACCCAATCAAAGGTGTACACAGACAACCTATAATAGAAAATTCTCAATAAGGCCCTATCCGCCCGATAGATGCATTCCATGGGACTGCTAAATTTAGGGGAAGCTCATCTTTTGCATGCAAAGTGGAAGGAAATTTTCTCCAACTATAAATAGGATCAATTTCGTGTATATAGTTTTAGCTTAATTTACTTGTGCCATCTACAATGTACAAAACGTATCATGTCGTATCCATTAAGCAGAAGACTTAATTTGAGATATCCAATAAATTTACGTACATAATGACAACTACTCTAAGGCTATCGAATCATATCCGTATCAGAACATTAGTTATGAATATAAATGCTATATTTTTAATTACAACTATTATGGCCGCGTGAAATATAAAGTCATTAAATTTTGGAATGATATCTATGTATATGTAATTTTTGCAGCAATTTATTATTAAGACATAGTCGTATAAAGTTGTATTGCACATCTCAAATTACGTGAATGCGACACGATACGTTTTGTATCTTGTGGATCGATTAAACCAAACTATATACACGAAATTGATCCAATTTACACTTGGTGAAATTTCATAAGATGGGTTATTCCTAAATCCAGCAGTCTATTGGCGCATGTCTAAGGCGATTCATACCTTATTGACAAATTTCAACTAGTAGGTTGCCCGTTACTAGCTCAGTTATACTTTAGTTGGGTCAGATGACGGGTTGTAGAATAACGTGATGATAGCGTGAACATACGTCGGATTTCAAGTCATTACAGAAACATCAAAAAGTAGATATTTCATATCTATTCTATATACAGTACATCAACCTAACTTAGTCTAGAAAAAATAATAGTCGAGACTAAGTTAGGTTGATGTACTGTATATAATCTTAATTATATGGAGAAGTTGTTTTCTTTATTGTAATACTAACTAACTACTTATATAGATGTAGCCTATACTTTCTAATAGTTAAGATTGGGAAGGGATTGTTATTTTAAGCCAAATAGTTAAAATAAACTATTCTGTTCGTTAAATAAAATAAAATACTTTATCATAGTTGAAATTCATCAATTTATATAGCTCTAAAATCCCTTTTTTTTCCATCTTTACTGCCTCATTGTATTAACATTACAACCCTTTTTTCTACAATGTAAATAATTAATTCATAAAACAGGGTTTCTAACATTCTAAGTTTAACTTTGTTTTAAAAGATTTTTGAAGTCGGATCCTTAGTAACACGAAACTAACAAGTTAAATTGGTCTCATGATTAAGACCAGCAAAAAGGGCCTAAACATTAATAAGTTATTAGATATCTTGTATTTAATATAGTATATTATATTAATTTACGGGCACAATCGTATTGTGATTCGCTCAACTAACTATACTAATTATCTATGAAATGTAGCTCTATTTATACTTC